>JAKSZP010013296.1:0-161770 GCA_022478985.1 Massospora cicadina | reverse complement strand
TGTGCACTCGTTGCTAAGGTTTTGAGCAATGCGTGCCCCCCATCACAGAGGTTTGGTATTGAAGACCATTTGGATTATCTCCAATCAGCTCCATCAGATCTCAAAATTCTTGTGCATAATCCCCGGGTGTTATAAAGCCACACGTTTGGCTTTCCCCACCAGATTGCTCATTGCATGCGATGAGGCAAATAATCAACTGAGTTGTGAATGGCCTGTAAGCCCACTGATGCTAGAACTGTGGCTAGAGATGTCAATCACTGGTCAGCAATGGTTGGAGGTGCTAGAACTCTAGTGGCCTGAACCCCTGGTCCTTTTTACCCTTGGCAGAATCTCTTGTATTTCGCTCTCCCCTCTTACTTTCCCTAAAATTTATTTTAATAAAGTATGGATTTTCTTTAAAAAAAATTCTCTAGCTAAATGGCTTAGCTTTTGCCTCTAAACTTAAATTTTATAAGGGTTGGTTGTTCAAATCCTGAAGCATTCACTTCTATTTAAATACTTTTTAACTGACTCTGAAAAAGAAGGAGTTTATCAATTTGACCTGTAATTATGTTTTTTCTTTTTTTTTTTTTTTTGACATGATATATGTCCTATGGCTGGGGTAAGTTCAAAGTATAAGATCATACCTGATGAGCTTAAATGATTATGGGTGCGGATTGTTTTTGCATAGGTTGACCAATTAAAATTGACTAGATTTAATACATCTAAAAGAAATTATTGTAGATGGCGATCAGTAATTTTATTAAAGATTGGCCAATTAAATCAATTAAATAAATAAAATGAGGTAATATAGATAGATATCTGAAAGGGGAGGATACCCCAGTGGTAGAATATAAACCCTCTTCCATTGCCTCCCCAAGTTTGATTCTGGTATAGGAACTTTGGGTAGGGGAAAATTATGACTGTGTTGGCGTTGTGCACCAATGCCCAGAACTGAGATAGAAAATAGCAAAGGCAGTCCATGGAGTTCCTGGCCTATCATACACTGCGCATGGAGGTTTTCCAGGTTTAATCCTCCTTTTCCAATACTTCAATTCTCCTTCATTGATGTGGTATATCCCCAGGCCAGCCCACCTTAAATAAAATTAGATAGAGATCTGCTAGTTTACCATATAATTGACTGATAAAATCAACTAAATAATAAAAATATAAGTAAAAACTGCTAACCTTATACCTGAAACATTAGACTAATCAAGTCAACTAAACAAATTATATATATCATAGAATATTTGTGTTAAGTTTATCTGAGATTAGTAATAGTCTAGGAGTAAGTGTTGTAATAAACATGCATTTATAATGATTTATTTATAAGTTGATTTTCTAAATACCACAACTAAAATGCTACCTAATTTAATATAAATTAAATAAATTTGAATCTATCTACCAGCTACTTATCTGCTGTCATATACAGTTTTAGTTAGGCTAATCCGATCATTACTAAAGTAATCTAACCATCTCAGGTAATATTCTTTTAAAAGTTAAATGACAAAGCACAATGATAGTATCCTATCATAACAGTAGATAAAGTGTTAAGAAAGCATTTAACAACAGTCAGCTACAAGGCATATATCATGCACTTAAGTTTTTTACCATAAGGTAAAACTTTTATCATTTTTTTCTATGTTTGTTTGCGCATAACTCTGGAAATACTTGATCAATTTGGATGATCATCTTCTTCAAAAATCAAGGATGCTCCAATTTAGGTCCCATTTTACTTTTGTAAGTATTGTTCAAGTATCTGCCCACTAATTTAGTAAATAAAAAATGAGCTCAGAAGTGATAGATTTCAAGTGTGAGTATGTTCATTGCTGGATAAACTTTATTCCGGCATTGGTGAAGCAATAGCTTCAAAGCACTTTTGATATGCCTTATGGCTGGGGGTATGTTCAAAATTCAGGCAGTATGAGCTCATAGCAGGATGAGCTTAAACCATTATAGATGGCTATCATTTTTGCATAATTTGACCAATAAACTCGTCTAAATTTAGTAAAAATGAATTTTTTTAGATAGCAATCAATAAAATTTACATAGATTGACTAATAAAAGCAACCAAATCTAATAAGATGAATTACTATAGATGGTGATCAGTAAATTTGGCATATGTTGACCAATAAAATCATCTAAATTTAATAAAATGAGTATTGTAGACGGTGATCTGTAAATTTAGTATAATTTGACCAATAAAAACAAACTAAATTTAACAAAATGAGTTATTAGTATATTTGTTTATAAGATACTATATATAATATATATACAATGAGTTTTATCTTTAGAGAAATAGTAAGGAGTCAAAAAGGATATATAAAGATAGTAATATTTAGTAAAAGTAGGAAACAGAGCCACTTTTAAAAATGCACTAATTTCTTGGGGGAAAAGAGCTGGGAGTAAAGGTTTTTGGTAAAAAAGAACCTTCTAAAAAAATTTTGGGAAAAAAAACTCCTTTAAAAAAAGCTCTAAAATGTATGAAATAATTATGAAATTAAGCCTACTCAATAAAACCCTTTTTTGAAGTTGGTGCCATATTTTAACATATTTATAATAGGCATTTATAATTTATATACTCAGTACTATCTATTCTAGATTGCTTGTAGCTTACATTTGGACCCAATCCAGGAATAAGATATAATATGTATTTGTGAGCAAAATTCTATAATTCAGTTTAAAATATGGCACTGACTTCAAAAAGGGTTTTATTGAGTAGGCTTAATTTCTCAATTATTTAATACTTTTTAGAGCTTTTTTTAAAGGAGGCTCTTTTATTATTATTTATAAGAGATAAACCACTAAACCACTTAATTAAACCCATCAACATACCAAATTAACCAATCACCAACTGCTTGGTAAAACTAAATTAAACTTATTGAAACAACCAAAAATTACCAACCACTTATCAAAACCAATTAACTTATCAAATAAACTAATCACTAACTACCTACTAAAACTATCAAATTTATTAATCTACCTAAAACCACTAAAGGCTTAGCAAAACCATTGAAACTATTGAATCAACAGAATACCAAACTGCACAGTCACAAATTATACCAATTACCATTAAGATTATATACAATTTTTCACTTGCAACTTATAAAAGTTGCTTATTTTAATAAGAAAATACTATTTTTAAAATACAGAAATCTTTGTAGAAATGTACACAGCAACTTACCAAAGTTTCATTGCAATTAGATGGATGATATAGAAACGCATAGAACACAAATATATAAATATTTAATTTTTATATATCATAGATTAGAAAAGATAAAAGGTAAAAGTTAAGGGTATATAAAGCTTGGTTCAAACTTAACAATCATAGAAAAGTTAAGTGTTTACAAAGCTTAGTATTATATTAGGGCTTAAAATATATAAATTGTTATTAAAAGCATGGAAGTGATAGCCCTTGTAGGTAACCTAATTCTTTTAGTAGCAGGAATAATTAAATTAAGGCACTTATTACCAGTACATTGTAGGATATACATCAACTTAACAAAATTATTCACTGATGTACTGACTGACTGATATCTGAAACTATCTAATCTAATAGGTTTAATCTATTTGGGTGAGTGGGTGAGAATTTGTGAATATCATCAAATCTGATAATATCAAGTCTGATAGATTCAATCTATTTGGGTGAATGGGTGAGAATTAGTGAATATCATCAAATCTGATACTATCAGTCTGATATGTTCAATGTATTTGGGTGAGTGGGTTAAAATTTGTGAATAACATCAAATCTGGAATGGGGAGGATACCCCAGTGGTAGAATATGATCTTCTACCACTGCCTCCCTGAGTTCAATCTTGGTAGATGAACTTTGGGTAGGGGATAATTATGACTGTGTTGGCATTGCACACCGATGCCCCAAACTGAGATAGAAAATTAGCAAGGCAGTTCATGGAGTTCATGGCCTATCATACACCATGCATGAAAGGATTCCAGGTTTTATCCTCCTTTTCCATTAATTTGAATCCCCTTCATTGGTGCAATATTGTCCCCAAGGTGGCCCAACTCAAATAAAATATAATAAAAATCATCAAATCTGAAAACATCAAGTCTGATAGATCTAATCTATTTGGTGAGTGGGTGATACTTGGTGAATATTATCATATCTGAAACTAATCAAGTCTGATGGTTCAATCTTTTTAGGCATGTGAGTGAGAATTGGCAAATATTTATCAAATAATGCACTAATTTTTTTACCAGAAAATTAAACAAAAATAAGCTAGAATTTCAAGTAGATTATTCACTAAATTTAGGATAACCAGCTCACCAGCCACAAGAACAACAGCAAAGCTGTTAGTCTGAGTGGTTTGAGGTTTGTGCTTGCACAACCTTTAGGCTATCAGTGTGAACTTAAATATAAACCTGATCAATGCCAGGTAATTTACTTGTAACTAAAATATTTTAGAGGACAAAAGGAAATCTGGGCCTTTTAGCCTTGCCTTTCTGAAATAGCCAACTTACACCTTTGAACAATGTGATATTTCTAAAAGTTACTGCACCTTGATAAGCTATCAAAATCAAACAATCACTTACTACTTACTAAAACAATTAACTTGATATTTAGCTAAGTGACACCAACTTCTTGACAAACCCATTTAAACTATCAAATTAAATGAATAACAAACTTCTCAGCTGTAACAATAGAATGAATACTATTAAAAACTTATAAAATTTTCACATCATATAAATATAACTTTTTATTTTATTATAAAACTTGAAAATTATTGTAATATTATAATATCATATGACCTTAACTTATCTTTCTCGTTGCAAACACTTTTGCAACCCATTCAATTCAAGACTAAATCTAGTTTGATAATCTCATAGAGGGGATTAGTCTGCGCCCATGTCTGGGAGCAGTTGGGCAAGCAAGGCAAGAGGAGCAGGTGGAAGGCCCGCGGTCTCTAACGTTCAAAAACGCCCCGGAGAATCTGGCAGAATAGAAAAAAAATCTAAAAAAACTGGCATTCACAATTTCCCCAGAGATACTCGTGTGGCAAGCATGATGCAACCAGTACATCAACACGCCACATTCCCAGCCACTTTCATCGGTGGAATTTGGAGTCCATGTGTATTTGGACATCCAAAAAACGGCCCTATGGGAAAAATTTTGTGAAGATGTACACAAAATTTTCCCAACCACGGTGTACGTTGCACCTCACTCCATGTCGCACGGTTGGCTGGACCTAGGTTTTGAAAGCAAAATAGCAGTAGACGAGGCTGCAGTGGTGCGCATAGTGGTCAACCTCCCTGAAGGGCAATGGGTCAATGAAACTAAATGCACCAGATGGACAAAATCAAACCAAATTTTCCTCATGTTTGACTTTTTGCCTACTACGGTAAAACGTGACATTTTGGAGCAACACCTGAAAGATGGTCTCGCCATATACAGCGAAATACAATCTTTCGAAATGCAACGTTTCACGCTGATGCCACACCTGTGCACCGGCAAAGCCATCGCAGTTCTGACCCCAACTGAGGAGATCGCGAAGGACCTAACCCAGATCCTCCACTCCACCTTTATTGATATCGCAGGGCACACCACCCACCCATTCCGGGTAACTGTGGACAGCGCGCCCCCCATTTGCACCCAATGTGACGTGTTCAGCCATAAGGCATATGTGTGCCCCATCAAAGAGGGCGTCACATTCCAAGAGCACCCCTCAGCGGCCATGGTCAGCGGAGAGGCACACTACGAACCAACCGCAAGCACCAAGGAGGCTTTCCCATGGGGAGCACAAGGCTGCTACCTATTGGTAAAGCCCATCTCCCCGCAGGAGCAGAAGAAGGCCAAGCAGGCCCATAGGACCGCGGCCAAGGAAGCGGCCAAGGTCACCACCACCATCCCACACTCACAATGCCAGGAGGACATGGAGACCTTCATGGCGGAAGCAACTCGGGAATCCATCACCCAATCAGATTGGGAGGCCCATGCTGAACGGGCCACTCAATCTGAGGATCTGATGGGAGATTTGATCTCACCCAATCGCTGCACCCAAGCCCTGGTTGAAACTGACTTGGGACCTATCCCAAACAAAAAAATTTTTTTTGCCCCACTCGACGGTGCACTGAACTTATCCGCACCACAAAAAATTCGTCTGACGTCAGGAAAACAAAAAGCGAAGGCCAAAGCCAACGCAACTCTTTCCGCAAAAATTAACAAAAACCCTGATAGCGTTGCTGCTAATACCCACGCTGCTGTGAAAGCCCATGGGGACCTGGAAGAGGCTGGTGGGCCAGGGGGCCCACCCCCTTGCACCTAAGGTGCGATGGGGGAAACCTTCACTCTAGGGACACTAAATATTGCTGGACTCAAGGCCACCCCATCCCGGGCTAGGAAACTGAGTTTTTTACAAAACAATTTACCCGTGGATATCCTGGCCATCCAGGAAACCCACTGTCCATGAGGTTCCGAGGAAGCTTGGAAAACAATGCTCCTACCATCCCTATCCTTTTGGTCGAAGCACTGTGGGGTGCTAATTCAGAAAAACAATTTTTTCAAATTTATATCTTCAGAAATATTCCTAAATGACTGAGTGCTCGTTGTCACCTTCTCATGGGCCAATGTTGCACACACAATCATCAACATTTACGCCCCAAACAGTGCACAAGAGCGTCAGGAATTTTTCTCATTGGTCAAATCCCTCCTGCTACCCCCCAATTCTTTCCTAATTGGCAACATGAACTGTTGGCTAACCTCACCAATGGACCGGTGGCTGCCCTCACCCCACGCCCCACAGGGTCATGTAGAACTACGCGTTCTAAAAGCCACCCTTGGGTTAATGGATGCACTGCCACGACATGCCCCACTGCTCAAAAACATGACGCATCCCCACGTCCACAACGGCCAATTAAGGTCCATGACCCACATCGACCTTATTCTAGCACCAGCGAAATTCCAATCCCACATCTCCCACTTCAAAACAATGAAAATGGAATTCTCCAACCACCGACTGGTCTTGATAACATACCACTTACCCGTCACAGTTGCAAAGGCCCCACATTGGTGCAAAATCTGCCCCCCAGAGCTCGTGTCACCAGGATTTTCCACGTGGGTGGAAGAGGCAACTTTGGCAAAATCGTTTGTTGCACTGTTTTGTGCGGCCCCATTTCCACATGGGCAACTTTCAAAGAAGACACCATCCGCCACTATCACTATCTCTCATCCAGACGCTCTTGAGCCACATCGGCAGTTATATCACGCATGCTGGCGGAATTGGCCCACTTGGAATTCAACATTCCAGCCTCAGGATATAGCCCTGCATGGGGCCAGAAGTGGGCGGAGGCAGCAGCCCACCTCAACGCACTTGAAAGGCAACACAAACATTGGGTTTGTGTCCAATACAGGGCCACATGCATCACTAAAGGTGACAAGTGCACCGCATACTTCTTCAAAAAATTTTTGCACCACGCCAGAGCGTGGCCTGCACACAGGTGCGAAGATTGGATAATTCTATTGTGGACACACCGGCCAAAGTGGCAATCAAAATGCAAAGATATTACTCCAAGTTATACCAAGCTGAACCAATTCAGCTGGCCAAAATGGCGGAATTTCTCGACAGAACTCATATCTGCACCATTTTCTGATACCCAGAAATAATGAATTTAATTACTCCGAATGAATTATGGACTACCATTCACGGTGCGCCAAACCAAAAATGCCCAGGCCCAGATGGCATTCCATATGAGTTCTACAAAAAATATTTTAAATATATATCCCCTTTGCTGCTAGCCTCACTCAACCAAAGCCTGTTGGAAATGCGCCTCCTACCAGGAGGACATGAGGCCTTTACAGTCACACTCTTCAAGAAAGGGGATAGGCTAGACTTAGCCAACTGGCGCCCCATTTCTCTAACAAACACAGACACCAAAATTTTAATAAAAATCATGGCTAACCATTTAGGGACTGTAGCATCTGCCACCATCTCTCCAGAACAATTCGGTTTCATCCCCAGAAGGTCGATTTGGGATAACGTGCACTCTGTGGCTAATGTGTGTCAGTCCACAGCCTCTGGGGCACTTGTATTCTTGGACCAACAAAAGGCCTATGATAGAGTAAACTGGGAATACCTTGGGGCCTGCCTCCAACAATTCCGCCTACCTCCCCGCTTCATTAACTGGGTGATGCTGCTCATGGAATCTGCAACAATGGCAGTGCGTGGCCCAGGTTTCCTAACGGAAGTAGTCTGTCCTCAAAGGGGCCTGCGACAAGGGGACCCCCTGAGCCCACTCTTATACAACTTCAGCCTTGACCCACTACTGCGAAATGTGAATGCCCAACTCACTGGGGTCCATGTGCCAGGCAAACCCCAGTCAAGATGATGGCATTTGCAGATGATTGCGTGGTGGGGGTGTCTAATAACAAAGATGCATGCGCGCTTGAAGCCTCATCCAGGGAATATTCCTGGGTAAGCAACGCGGCACTGAACGCCTCCAAAACCGAAATCATCCTCCTTGGTCAGTTTCAGAACTGCTGGGCCCCAGCGAGTAGTTCCCAACCCGGCCCATCTGCTCGCCCACGTCCACGCCTTACTAACTCAAAATACACCGCTCCACTGGTGCTCCCCTTTGTGCCACGACCTACCATAGGACCGGTACGCCATCTGGGCGTGTGGTTGGAGGCAGGAGGATACGCGTCAGCAGTAATGGAGTGCCATATACTGGACAACGTGACGAAGCGAATCGCCTCTCTCAGAGCCCACCCTACTACCCTCACTGGCAGGGTTGTTCTTGCCAACTCTATGCTCCTATTCAAAGTCTGGTTAGGAGCCCACGCCATCCCCTTCTCCCCAAGCTTCTTCAAATCCCTGTATGCTTTGCTACAAGGTTGGCTTTGGTCAGGCCGCCCTTCACCAGTACAGCTAGAGGTCATGTTTGGCCCTCATCATCATGGTGGCATGGGCCTACTTGACTTCAAAGCCCATGCCGCCAAGATCCTGGGCACCTGGATTGCGGCCGTCACTGCTCCTACACTCCCATCCCAACACTGGTCCTGCGTGGCCCGCTCCAACTTCTCCCAAGCCTTGGGCCTCAAGAATCCATCAAACCCCCACTCCCTGATGAAATACCTCGCATCACACACATCGGCCACAGGTCCTCACGGGACCAAAACCCACTACAAACGAATCCTACTCTCCATGCGAAGTGCAGAGTGGAGAATTCGTATTAGTGGACATACAACCTGAAGAGGCCGCCCCTCTCCTCAGTTCACACAAGAGGTACAGGGGCTACCCATCCATGATGGTGTGATCCCCATTCGACCCCAAGTCCTATCCAGGGTGGACTACCTGGACATGATGGACATCCCTTATTCCACTGAGACCCAAAAGACTATCTAAAAATACACACCATCCTCTGTTGCAGCCTCAAGTCCGCTCCCATGTGTGGCGCTGCCTGAGGCGGGTGTATCGTACAGCTGAGCGCTCTAATGCTTTACACTCATCCTGTGTCGTGTGTGGCCAGTATGGAACGCTGTTTCACCGCCTGGAGAAGTGCCCCACCTCTAAAGTAATATGGCGCGAAGTCCAACGTCTGCTAGGCCAGGATCAAACACATCCCTTCAGTCTGTCAAGAGATATGTTTGCTTCATCAATGGCCTCCCCTCCTACCCTCCCTCCATGCTCTGGTGGTTGCAATCGCCATGTGGACTATCCACACGATTGTCTTGGATGCCATCGCTGGATCCATCCCCACCCTCCCTGAAGCTGTCCACAGATTCCGGTCTCATTTTGGTGGATCACTTTCAAGCGTGGATGTTTGGATATCTCCCACCGCGTCGCTGACAGCTGGTCTCCTCCTGGTTCCCAGTCTGGTTCATCAAATCAGACTTCTTCCTCCACACACGTGCTCAATAGTGGCTACGTCCCCTACACACGTTCCCTCCCCTTCCCATAAGTGGCATTCCCGCTGGCAACAAGAGATAGCATCGCTTCTCTGGGGTGCCTCCTGGTACTAAGTTTTGTCTCGTCTGAGTCATATTCAGAAGTGTCCATCCCATGGTCAGCCTTCCCCGCAGTAAATTAAAATACAATGATTGTTTTGTAATCATTTCAATATTCAATGACATGGTAGAATGCCAACTACTCATGCAATTATGTCATGGGTGAAAAAGTTTGAATCTGGATACACATAAAACTTAAAGCATAGGGAAGCAATAAGGTCTGTAAGAAAAGAGGATATTACTAATAAGAGTTTGAGGAGCATTGAAGCATAGTACACAACGTTCTACAATGAAACATGCATCTGCGCTAAACATTAGTGACACATTGTTGTGACAAATTTTTATAAACTATTGATTATTACATAACAAAATGCATTAAATTTAAAAAACAATCATAAACCTCATGTTGAATGGTTGACTGGATCTAAATTGTCCTTATTATAAACCAAAGATATCCTAAGTATATCTGAACTTGAATTTGTGGCCTAGCGATTTCACTTAATTATATTCAACTATGATGACATGGGCTCAAGGGATTTGTTGGTTAGGTCAAACTTAAATTTAAGTTTTGATTTAATGTCTCAGGCACGTGGGCTTTGTTGGTCTATGTCAAAAAAGGTTTTAATGTCAGTCAAGTTTTTGATCAAATTAATTACTAATTAGTAATATGAATTGCCTTGGTAAGTGCTGCCAATTACATGTGAAAGTAAACTCAATTTATTCAAGGTACGCTGACTAGGGGATGGACAGTACCGAACACAACACTCAAAATGACAAAAAAAACTACTAACCAGGTGGGAAGCAGAAACTGCTAACCCACCATGGCAGAGGGTGAGGAGGTGTCAGGGGGTTGGTTTTCAGAAAGACCCACCTCAATCAAGGGATGTTGGTTACAGTACCAGATCAGAGCAGAGAGCCAGGGCGTTGGGGCATCTGCATAGTGGGGGTTGAGGTCAGCGGAGTAGGAGTTTTCCTCTTCCGCATCAAGATAATGACAGGAAAGTGTTTCAACAAAAGCTGCAAGGAGAACTTCAGCTTCTTTGCGGGCTTCAGGAAGTTGGGTGAAAAGGGAGATACTGTGGCAGGTGATTTTGGCTGAGGGGTTGAATGAAGCAATTGTTGCGACATTCATAACAGCAACTTCAGCATCATTGAATAGTTTTGAGATGTCACTGCAGGGAGATTCAGGGAAGTTGGGGGGAAGAAGAGGGTGGGCAGGCCATGCTGGAGCTGAGCCACTGACTGGGCCACCGCGGTGCATAGTTTTGGGCAATGAGGAGAGGCCACTGCAGCTAAGGCGAGCTGGTGATCACTTTGGAAGGGGGCTGTATTGGGCAGAGGAGCGAAATGGCGAGGGGTAGGGGTTTCATCAAAGTCAGGAAGGAAAAATTCTGCCTGACCATAATTGCCTTGGCAGAGAGGTTGACCTGTATGCTTACTAATGAGGACATTACCTGATTTGTCAGTTTCAGCCAATAGATCCCATGGATTTTGGTCACTGGAATAGTGGCGTTCGAATTTGGGTGGGTGGGATTGGGCGAATGGGAAGCTGCTTGGGTGCCAATGGTGGTCCAAGAATTGCTCTTATTGGCTGGGGTAGATTTAGGTGGGAGAGTGAGGCTGGAGGTTTTTGGGGGGCTGATTTTCCATGTGGGCCCACTGAACGAGATTGGAGGGTGGGAGGGGGCAGCAAAGCGCCCCATACTGAACCTCCAGAAGGAGGATCAGAAGCTGCAGCAGCGGACTTGGCCTGAGGGCATGCTCTTTTTGCATGGTCGAGGCCAAAGCAGAGGAACAAATCTGCCTACCATTATTGACCTGAGCCCAAAAGAAATGATCAGGCGCTGCAGCCACACTAGCGCGGGGTGGAATTTGTTGGGATATGGTAGGGTGGTGTAGTATGATGGTGGCTGTTGCCCGAGGAGCAGAAAGGCGCTCCACACCAGATGGAATGGCAAAGATGAGGTTGGGCTGAGTGCCATAAGCCATGAGCCCCGCGACCAACTGGTCATACAAGACCTGAGGTGGAAGGTGGGATGGGAGATTTGCAAAGGATACCACCAGCTTGGTGTCTGAGGGGAGGCGAGTACAGATTGTGGGAATGGGTTTTTTTTTATAAATTAGAGGAGTTTGTGCTGCCGCTTCAGCATCCTCCTCAGATTGGAACCCAACGTCAAAGTAGCCTTTAAAAGGGTGGAAGTCTATGAAGCCAGCTGGCACAAAGGCCGCAATGGCTAGCTCAATAATTGCCTTATCAGCATATGGGAACAAACGCCCATAGTCCACTTTGAGGCAATAGCGAATGGCAGAGTGAGGGAGGGCGAGAGGATGGGGGCGAGAAGGGTGGAAGCGCGCCAGGTGGAGCGCTAAGTCCTGTGGGGGACAAAACAGTTGGAAGCAGTGGGCGGGCTGTTTGAGCCCGTCCAAATGCGCTTGCCCACGGGGCAGAAAATACTAGGTGGGGGTGCACTGCTGCCCCACACTAGGGTGGCAGGCGGCGGAGCCAAGGACATCAAAGAATAGGTTTGGGCAGATGGCTTTGGATAAATAAAAACTTTAAATTTAAAATCGCTCAAAAGTGACTTTGAGCGGTAAAAGAAAGTTTACATGTGAAAGTAAATTGGTTCAGCTATTTTGAAGATATGATGAAACGCCATCTCAAGGATGATGATGGTGTTTACTCCAACTCTGAGACTGAGCATAATGTCCGGAGTCAAAGTATTTGTAGACGTCATTACAAACTTTTTACATGGCCAAGGGTCACTGAAAGTAAGGCGTCATGGGTAAGATGTGGTTAACGTCAAACCCTATAAATAACCCTTGCATTTACACTAATAAAAGCATCCTTTAACTTCTGGATTAAGTTTATAATTTATCTTATAAACTTTTTGCATTATCACTTTATTTTTATAAAAGTCAATTTTTACTTGGGATCAGTAGGATCAAGGCAGTGTGCCATCGTTTAAGTGAAATGACCGGGTATACAATTGAAGTATTACCAAAAAGCTGTATCATAAATTTAAAGCACCATCCTGTCTATTGTCCTCACACAATAAATGCTCAAAGCTGCAGTTTCCACCAAACAAAGAACCAGCCATCAGGCAAAGCCCAAATCTTCAACAATGGCGCTCATGGCTGGGACTGCAGATGGTGACCAGTATCAACATTTGAGCGACAAAATTTCGCAGATGAAGGACAAATCCACCAGAAAAATCAATGATCTCAATGATGATCATGATGCTATTAATGAGTCAAACAATTATCTCCATGGAGAATTGAACCAGTGCAATAAGGCAATGAAAAAAAAGGACTAAGTGATTTCCACCTTGCAACTATAAGCTACTAGTCTGAATAAGGAAATAGAAAAATTAAAATTAAAAACCTGAAATCATGTCAGTTGGAAAAATGAAATCAACGGCAAATTTGAACTCTGGCTGATGGGCGTTGTCAGTGTGATACAACACACTTAACTGGAAATTCTTCCAAATATTATGAGGACAAAGATTCAGAAATAGCTACCAAAATGGACACTGGGCCACATTGACAACTGCCTAGCAATTAGATTAATTTGGTCAACACTAACACCTCAAACCAGGATACAATGCCCCAACGCGTTAGTACGCCTGGTTCTGGTCAACAAAATAGTAATCATGATAACCAGGAACGGGGAAGCAATAATTTCAAACCAGCAAACCAGCCAGCCTTTGACAAGAATGGAAGTATTACCACCTTCATCAAACGCTTTGAAATGGCCATGCATGGGGCCAGCGACTGCAACAAAGCAGCCACCATGATTAACTTCTTGGATGAGTGGAGCATTGAGTTGATTATGCCTCACATTAATGAAAATCCAACATATGCCAAAGTCAAGGAGGCCGTGCTTCATGTATTTGGAGGTCCAGAACGGATGTTGACCAAAAAATCCAAGTTTATGAACATCAGCTTTAAGAAAGATGAAGCAATTGATGAATTTGCGGATCATATCTATCATGAAGCTCAAGTTCTCTTAGGCGCGCGGGCTATAGTCAATTTCAATGCCAAGATAGCACTAGAGCATGCAGTAGGACCTTACCCTAATATACTAAACACTCTATTGCCTGCTTTTGTGCAAAACCTTGTGACATCTGAATTGGTTGACTATTTATGCAGATGCTCAAAAAATTATGGCCCTCCTAATACTGGTTACAGATCGGGAACCACTGCCTTTGCTGGAAAGTCCCTTGAAACCAATAAGAAGATTAACACCTCACAGCCAGTGAGTGAAATTACTTGCTTAATTGCAATTGTAAAGGTCACTATGCTTCCCAATGCCATCAGCAAAATGTCAATATAGTACTTCCCAATACTGTGCAGGAGGAGGGAAAAAACAAGCACAATAGATGCGGGATGCTCTATTGTGCCTGCAACACCAGTCCCACCTGATTGACAAGCAACTGATGGCCACAAGGCCTTGCTTAACAATGAAAACGATTCTATTTTAGTATTGAATGAAGATTCCTCAAATGTACATGCGGTAACTCGCTCCCAAAGTAAGGTTGTCACACCTGAAGCCTCTGAAGAAGTTGCTAAACCCTATGTGCAACAAACACTTGAAAATATTCCAGCCATTGGGCATAGGGGAATGACTAAGTTCAAGGAAAGAGATTTAGTAGTATATTGTGACACTCATAGCGCAGGCCGCGCGCACAAGCTAGCCTCACTTAGGAAGGGTCCATTTATTATATTGGAGAATTTTGTCTGAAGATGTATATACCATTAAGGATCAAGGTGGCTGGGTTGTGAATCGAGTACATGCTAAGTTCCTTCATCTGTATCATAAAGAATAATAATAAAAAAGAAAAAGAAAAAGAAAAAAATAATAATAAAATTAAAAATTAAAAATTAAAAAAAAAGTAAAAAAATAAATAATAATAATAATTGCAAGCCATAGAGTTTATTTCATAGATTTAATGCCTCACTGGCATTAGAACTAGGTATCCCCTCTTCAGTAGGGGGAGGAGAGGGAGACCAAACTGGAGAAGCCTGCAACAGAATTGGAGATGCGCCAAACCCAAGGAAGCTTGGCACCAGGCACACTGGCCCTGTCAGCATAGGAAAGGCTATTGAGATAACATTTGAACTTTGAGTAACATGAAGAATTAGACAGTGTGACCAAGGAAGAAGAGTATCTGCCACTTATATCCAGTCAAGGAGGGGAAGTGTTAAATGGTTGACTGGATCTAAATCTTCACTTATTATAAATCAAAGATATCCTAAGTATATCTGAACTTGAATTTGTGGCCTAGCAATTTCACTTAATTTTATTTGACTATGATTATATGGGCTCAAGGGCTTTGTTAGTTAAGTTGAACTTAACTTTAAGTTTTGATTTAATGACTCAGGCACGTGGGCTTTTTTGGTCTATGTCAAAAAAAGATTTTTAATGTCAGTCAAGTTTTCAATCAAATTAATTAATAATTAGTGATACAAATTGCCTTGGTATGTGCTGCCAATTACATGTGAAAGTAAATTGGTTCAGCTATTTTGAAGATATGATGAAACGCCATCTCAAGGATGATGATGGTATTTACTCCAACTCTGAGGCTGAGCATAATGCTCAGAGTCAAAATATTTGTAGACGTCATTACAAACTTTTTACATGGCCAAGGTTCACTGAAAGTAAGGCGTCATGGGTAAGATGTGGTTAACGTCAAACCCTATAAATAACCCTTTCATTTACACTAATAAAATTATCCTTTAACTTCTGGATTAAGTTTATAATTTATCTTATAAACTTTTTGCATTATCACTTTATTTTATAAAAGTCAATTTTTACTTGGGATCAGTAGGATCAAGGCAGTGTGCCATCGTTTAAGTGAAATGACCGGGTATACAATTGAAGTATTACCAAAAAGCTGTATAATAAATTTAAAGCACCATCCTGTCTATTGTCCTCACACAATAGATGCTCAAAGCTGCAGTTTCCACCAAACAAAGGACCAGCCATCAGGCAAAGCCCAAATCATCAACACCTCCCCTCCCTCTTGTGAGCAGAAAATGAACTATTATACTTTCAAAATTTCCCAACTCACTGGCAGACTCTATATCACAATCCATATAAATAAAATTTTAGAGGGACTTGGTATTCTATGATAATTGGTAGGTTTTAGGCTTTTAAGATGCTCACTGGTGCATTTTGCACCTAAATTCCAACATTTTTTATGCAGGAGAAATAATATTCTCTACTGATAGAATACTTGATTCAGGGGATTATTTGCACCACTTATATTAAAAAAATAAAACGATAATAAGACTAAAAGGTTACATTTTTATATAGTTTAGTAGTTGCAGCAAGGGGGTAAAAGAAACCCCTATTATGCTCTTGCTGCTTAGTATTTAGTGATGTCAAGGCTTGAAGTTTGGATAAGGCTTGGAATGTATGAATTAAGGAATATGGGGATTTGACCTATTAGAGCTCTTAAGTCTCACTTTGCTTAAATGGAACGACCAATGGAGGGTCAATACTGGGTAGGACTAGTCCTTTCAGCAAGGATTTAATTTATTTAACCCAATCAATAGGTGAGAAAATATCTTTAACCTGTGGGACCACCTCCACCCCTATAAAAGGGGGTGGTATCCGCCTAAGCATTTTTGTTTGAATCAGTGAGAGGTTTAGGAGGAGCCTTGGCATGACTTCCAAATTTTTCAGCAGTTTTGGCACAACCCAATTCCTAAAAGCTGGATGATTTGAATGAGAATTGGATGGAATAGAATTGCCTCAATTTGAGGGGTTCCACTTAGAATTGGCCAAAGTCTTTTGGCCAATTTCATCCTTAATATAAACACAATTATTTTTATAGCAATATCAGACTTTTAATTATCCAAAAGTAATCTTAGAAATTACCAAGAGTTTTTAATAAAATTTTGCATTCTTATAGCAGGAATCAAGAAGAAGGGTTTTTACTTTATTTGGTAGCAATAGGTTAGATAGATAGAAATTTTTAGTTGAAAAAAACTCTTTTTGCAATAATATGACCAACTATCAATTTAAATCTAGTTTCCAAGGGAGGCTAAATAAAATTCAAGTTTATTCAATTTACTAACTCAAATCTAAAGTTGATTTATGAGAGTCTCCTATCTTTCTCAAAATTAGGATAAGTTGTCAATTAACTGTTTTTATTTAACTGAGGTAAGCTGACCAGGGGATGGACATTACCAAATATATGTAAAACTAAGGAAACAACTGACAAATATAAAATTGGGCACCCCAGGGTACTCAAGTTACCCCTGTTGCCAGAGGGACAACCAGGTATGGGGGTTGGTGCGCTACTCTGAGGGGGTTTCCCCTGCTATGGAGCAGGTGTGAAGGAAAGGGTCTGTGTGGAGGAACCAGAGTGGGAACCATAATCCTATGAGCGCTTTTTGCCTTGGTCTCATATATCCATAGAGCCAGGCTTGGAAGTGCTCCAGTAAGTGGACATGGAATCTTTTAATAACCCCATGAATGGTTGGGACTGTGCCCTTGAACGCATCTAATGCAATTGTGTGGATTGTCCACATTGCAATGGGTATTATTAGGGAGCGGAGGGTAGATGGGCTTGGTGACTCGATCTGGAGCACAAAGATACTCTTTGATATCGAGAATTCATGTTTATTTTGGATCTTAAGCAGGCGTGCGACTTCCTGCCATATAGCTTTGGTTGGGGGGCATGTTTCTATGCGGTGATGTAGGGATCCCTCCCCTCCACATACTGCACATGTTTTGTGGAGGGAGTTGGAACGGTCCACCATCCTATAGGTCCTTCTCAGACAGCGCCAGGCGTTTGTTCTTATCCTCAGCTGTAGGAGTGGGTGGTGAGTTATTTTCCACATTGTCTTCTGTGTGGTTATATCAAAGGGAATGTCCAACATATCTAGGTATTCTATCCTAGCTATGCTTGGGGTTTGTTGCGAGCATATCTCTCTGGGGGTGGTTTTCTGGGTTTCTTAATTTGAATTGGGGGCTGGGTCATCCCCTTCCCTGTATAGTACCCGTGTTCTCTATGGTCCATCTCATACAGCGGATAGTTCAGAGGATATATTTGAAATGAGGGGAGGTTCCATGCAGACCCGTTGTAGTAGGGTGCTTGGAAAGGTATGAAAGTAGTTTGGGTGGAATATGTGGGTTGTTTAATTTGAGCGCCTGTGCAAAGTTAGTCCTTGCTGCTCTGGACCAATGTTGTTGTGGGAGGTCTGGAGCAAGGATTTCCTTTATCCAGTACCTAGGATGTGATTGGCATGGCTCTCGTGATCTATTAGTCCCATGCCTCCACTTGAGCGTGGCCAAATAGTGTTTCCATCCATATAGGAGGGTGAAGCCAGGCCACAGCCAGCCCTGGATAAGCGCGCGGATTGAGGTTATAAAGGTAGGTGAGAAGGCGATTGCGTGGGCCTGATACCACAGTATTGGGAGGATGAGCGAGTTAGCAACTGTAACTCGTCCTGTTAGTCCTGGGGTTCTTCCCTTGAGGGAGGCGACGCGTTTGGATACCCGTTGTAACAGGTTACTTTCCATTGTCTCATTAGCATATCCCCCTGATTCTAGCCAGATTCCAAGGTGTCAGACAGGAGTGGTAGTGGGAGGTGTTGCAAAGGGTAAAATGATTGGGTTTTTCTTTGTGTGTTGGTATGAGGTTCTGATGTTGTGGCCCAATCGTTTGTGTATTTGCCTAAGAGGATGATTTCTGTATTCCTTTTGTTGAGCGGTGCATTGCTCACCTTGGAGTATTCCTCTAGATTACGTTCTAGCTGTTGGGAATCTTCATTGTTTGCTATACCTGCTACGCAGTCATTAACAAAGGTTAGTATCTTGACTGTTGGTTGTCCTTGTGCAGTTATCCTCATGAGACGTGAGTCAGTTACTCGGAGGAGTGGGTCAAAGCTGAAATTGTATAGCAGTGGGCTGAGGGGATCCCTTGTTTGAGCCCTCTGTGTGGTTTAATCTTGTTTGTTAGGAATCCAGGGCCGCATACAGCCATGGTTGCAGATTCTGTTAGGAGCATCGCCCATTTTATGAATCTTGGTGGGAGTTTGAAGGCATGTAGACATTCTTTTAGATATGGCCAGCTAACTCGGTCATACACCTTTCCTGATCCAAGAAGACCAGGGCACCAGTTGCTTTGTATTGGCAAATGTTTACAACAGGGTGAATGTTATTCCAGATTGAACGCCCTGGTATAAACCCAAACTGGTTGGGTGATAGGACGTCAGATGCAATTGCGCCCAATCTAGCTGCTAAAATTTTTGTTATAATTTTTGTGTCAGTGTTGGAGAGTGCAATTGGGCGCCAGTTGGCCAGGTCTAACTTGTTACCCTTTTTATACAAGGTATAATGTAGGATCCATGACCTCCTGGTAATAGGCGTGTTTCAAACAATCTCTGGTTCTTAGGCGCCAATAGGAGGGGGCAATTTGTTGAAAATATTTTTTGTAAAATTCGTAGGGTATCCCATCAGGCCCTGGGCATTTCCTATGTGGTACACCGCGAATTGTCCCCCAAAGCTCCTCCCGTGTAATAATGGATAGTATATTGTAATTCTGTGGTGTACTTTGTAACTCAGCAGTTTGTATAAATTCTTTAATTTTTTTGTGAATCTGTTGGCATCTCATGATATAATTTTGGTGTAATAGCGGTGTACTTCCGCCTTGACCTCCTCATGGTCAGTTGCCACGGTGCCATTGGTCTTGTGGACCTGTGTGCACATGGGCTGGTTTCTGCGGGAGTGAAATTAGCAGAAAAAGTATGTCAAACAGGTTCTGCCTTCCTTTATGAACTTACCTTTGTTCAATACTTTGATTCTGTGTTGGTGTTCGAGGATGAGATTGTTAAGTTGGGAAGAAATTTCCGCCCATTTGCATCCCCAATTAGGGCTATAGCCAGATCTCAGAGTATTTATTTCCAGGTGGTCTAGTTCTGCCAAGGTACGCTTGATTGTGGCCATGTCCGCGGTGTACTTACATGATGCAATATGTTAGGTTTTGTTGATTAAATCCTTTTTGAAATTTTCCCATGTTCCAATGGGATCCAAAGTGAATGGGGCTGTGAATTCTGGGTTCGTAGCCTCGTTTTTAACCCAGTCAGATATCTCAGGCAATTTTATATTTTCTGGGTGAAGCTTTCTCCAAGGTGACACCTGTGTGTGGGATTAGGTTGGCGCTAACTGCACCATAACTAATTGGTGGTCAGAAAATTGATCTCTTTTGTTATAAATTTGGAGATTCTTGAGTGGTGGGATTGCAGGATGAGGATGTGGTCAATGTGACTCATCAATATAAGTGCTCCCTCACATATGTTGGGCCGCGTCATGTGGGGAAGGAGTGGTGAACTGGGGGGAAGAACATCCTGTAAGCCAAGAGATGCCTTCATTGTGCGAAATTCAATGTGTCCAGGTGGGTATCCCCTGGGATTAAGCCATCAATAAGTATCGGAGTTATCCCAGCAGTTGAAATCGCCTAACATAATGGTATATGGTGGGAGGGTGAGATTAGGAATGTTTTCAAAAATTGTTTTCTCTCAGTTGCAGTGCACGGTGCATATATACATGCTATTGAAATTATTTCCTCTTGGCATGTGATTGTTGCTACCAGGACTTGACCATGCAAGTGTGATGACGAATTTGTAATTTTAAATTTTTTGTTGTTTCAGATGATCACCCCACAGTGAGACTTCCATACTGATTGTGATGGTGCGACCCTGGTTGACCAGGATTCTTCTTCCCCTTGTAGACAGTGGGCTTCTTGGATGGCCAAGATGTCTACAAGAGGTTTTCGCAGGAATTCCAGCTTTTTGGCTTGGGACATATGAGACCTGGCTCCTGCGATGTTTAGCATCCCTATTGACACTGAGGTACCCGCGGCGCCTCAGGAGCAGTTGGGAGGGCCCTTTGGCCCTATCCCACCATGGCTCATTTTGGCCATGCTCCGCGTCTGTACTCCAACTCTTTCACTGCCATTGTTGGTTCCCTTGATCTGACCCTAATGATTCAATGTATTTGTGGTTTTTTGCATTTGCGTCAACTTTTCCTGCACAGGTCTCATGTTGATTTGATGCAGATTGTTGATTAATTTTATATTTTTGAGGTTTGACTTTGGTGAATTGTGCACCGCATTTTTACCCAAATTGCATTTGAATTGTTTCTCAATATGTGCATGACTGATGTCGCTTTGTGACTCAGTCAGGTTACTGTGAAAGTTTTTGACCTGGGCATATTGTTCTGATTGATTGGTTTGATGAATATCTGAAATATCCTCCCAAATTTTTCTGGGGTTAATGGTGGACTCTGCATGTGCCGCCGCTTAAGCTGCTGCTCGCTTGCAGTCTTTTTGTGCCACTTTACGTTGTTTGCTTGTAACTGGGTCCACGATGGAGTATAGTTCATCTTCACCCTAGAGGAATGGGTGGTGACTGTCAGTCATTTTGGCGAAGTTTTCATTATCTTCGTCCATTGCTTCCTCACAATAGTCATTTTCCATTAAGCCCTCTTTCACAGGGCATGCGTGTTCCTTGTGGCCCAGTGAGCCACAGTGGTTGCAAATGGGCGGTGCGCGTTCCGGTGTAACTCAGAATGTGGCTGACTGGCCCCCATCTTCAAAGTAAAATTCTGCTGTGCGGGGAATTCTGGATAAGTCCTCTTCCACTTCTGGGAAGGGATTGATTATGGCAATAGCTTTGCCCATACACAGGTTGGGCATCAGGCGAAATTGCTGTAATTTGAGTTACTGAATTTCTCCATAGGCCATGAGACCTTTTCAGAGCTCCTCCTTGATTACCTTACAAGGAAGGTTGGTGGGGAGCGAGTCAAAAGAAATGAACAAAGTTTTCACTTTGTTCCATCTGGTGCGCGCGGTGTGCACAATTTTTTTGCCCTCAGGGAGGGCAATTTCCACACAGACTTTTGCTGTGGCATCGGCTTCATTGGCTGTTTCAAAACCAATATCAATTCAGCTGCAGCCCATGTTGTTGGTGGCTACATACACCGCGTGAGGGAAAAGTGAGGGCTGTGCCTCACATGTTTTCTCCCACAGTGTTGGTGACTCATCCCCAAGGAAGAGTCTGATCCCATGTTCCACCTTTGATAAGGGTCAGTTGAACTGATGTTACATATATTGCGCGTGCTTTACAGTGAATACCATAAACCCAGATGGTGTCTGAGTTTGCAATTTCTTTGCAGATTGGGTTCCTGGTCCCCCTCCAAGGCGTTTCTTGCCCTTAGTTGCACCGTTAAGTGCACCGCTCGCTGCGACACTTGCCCATGTTGTATTATTTTTATTGATAAAGTCACCCATCTTTCCTGTGTGTGAATATCCAAATTTGCTGTTCAAATCAAATCGTAGTAACTAAAGTGATTGTTACTAGAAAGAAAAAAGCCGTGTCAATTAACTGTTTATCTATATAAAAATGAACTATTTATTAACTATCTACCTATCTACTTATAATAAAACCCTATGGGTTCCACATCTTTCCATACTAATCATAAAATATTGTGAACTGATATCAATGTAACTTTGTATACTCATAGCAGTATGATAATGAACTATTATCTGAAAAATCTTTTAAACTGATTCAGATAACTTAAATTTGACCTACTTTTGGGCTTCCGTTTTTGAGATCAGTGGTGATAAGCCCAAGAAGTCTAAAAGTCAATTCTTGAAGCCATCTAAGATGCATGAAAAGTATTTCTTAAAGGGTTCTAAGTCAACAATTATTTCCTATCAGTTAGAGTATCCATATTATGGTTAGTATCAAAATGGACTTATTGAAGTCACATACCAAAATGAGATATAGAATTAACAATGTAACTTTATTGTATTATAGAATAGGGGCTTTTATATGTCCTACTTAATAATTTTAACCCCCCAAAAGGAAAAAATAGTAATAAAATTAATAGAGGGAGAAATCTGATTGGGAGGCTCTTGGTTAAGCGATTCATTTTGGATGGTATTGTGCGTTTGTAGCATATATTTGATATTGCAAAGGTATATGTTGAATGTACCAAGCCATATGAGACTTAAATCACTTAGGTTGATCGTTGGGAGATTCTTAATTCTTACCCTCCTTCAGGTTCATCTTAATTTACTGCTTTGTGTTCCACTTAGTGTAAAGACCGCCTGAAATTCCAATGATCCTTCGTTTTGATTATCAGGATTTTATCTCAGTATCTTAGGCTCAAGTTGGTCTGATGGAATTTTCCTAATTTCAATTTGAGCCATACCAACAGTCAGTGCGCCAACCTTGGCTTGCTTAACTTTAGAGGCCAACTCGCTGCTCAGAGGGTCTAATTCAAACATATTTGGCACCAGACAACCTTTCTAACATCAAAATCGCTCTCACTAAGCAAATTCGCCTCAGATGCTACCACTTTGTGCATTTATTTCTTGGTTACACTGTACACACATGGTTAATTTAAGTCTAGAGACTCAGTCTCTTGGGCTAAACTGGGACAAGTTTTCTTATAGAAAGAAGAAGGGACCTAATGCCCCTGTGGAGCCTTTGGCCCAACCGGGGGACTTGGCCCATGTTGTTGATGGACGTTGGGTGAAATCATTGGCCCCAAAGAATCCCTCCACAGTATCCCCCTTGACTGCTTCTTCCCTTTTTGACAAGATAAAGGAGGATTGTAAGGAGGTAATCCAGACCAGAGGCCAGCAGAAGCACCTTCACCCTCCCATGGCCTCCAATCTACCATCCCTCAATTCTTTGGAAATGAAGAAAATTGACTGCAAAACTCAGGAAATGGTCCTTGAGTCAGGAAAACCAAATCCAGAACATATAACCCAAAAACTCTGGGTTCCAGAATGTCAATTTGACTCGAGAATTTGTTCTCAAATGTTTTAAATTTATTTTAAATCTATTTCAAAATTAACTCTAGTGAAATCCAATTCTGAAAGCCCTCTGATCCAAGCAAATACACTCAAGTTTGGATCAGTGAGGGGACCTCTATCATGGATCACAGAATTATGTTTCCAGAGCTTCTTTGACCTAGTGCTTAAGTTATCTGGCAGCTTCTTAAGCCCAGGCTGTTTATCTGTGAGCATGTCAGCCTCCCTGACTAGGATAATCCTTGGCCCCTTTTCCCTACTACCTAGCGTTTAAGACAACTGCCTCTGAAAGGGAAAGTTGTAGTTTATTTTCTCTTTTAAGTATAAAAAAACTGATTGTTTTTCAGAAAAATTTTTCCCATGGACTCCGCTTTGTTTCCAAAAATTTTCATTAAATCCAACAAGAAATTAAGCTGCAATTTGCATTCTAGGTCTGATGGTCATCAAGTGGGCCCTTCAGTTCCTTGATCCAGCGGCTTACCAAATGGTGATCACAATGATCAATAAATATAACATGGGTGTGCTATGCCAATCCACTTCTCCTGAAGAGCCTTCAGATCTTCTGAAGTTGCCACAACGACCTGCCACTTCTTTGACATACAGTGGACAATCTACAGGCTGCCGCCATTTGCTCAAGGTAGTCAAAAAATTCAGACTTTTTCGCCCTGCTGATCTACCAGAAATTCAGTGGAAGCCGGGCAAAATGAGGCCTTCTCCACTAATTCAATTCTCCATCTGGGGACAAGGAATGGTCATTCTTGCAATTACAAGGTGGTAACCAGGCACCAGAATATCCAGGCCATCTTGCTGTGGGTCAATTCAGCCCAAATCATAAGATTAAATTGATCCAGCACCCATATGACGTTTCCAACCTCTGAACCATTGCAAAACACCTCAACAGGAGCGAGGCAAAGCCCAAAGACCTTTTACATATAAATAGGATTGATATGATTTAATTTGCAAACCTGATCAGCATTTTCTCAACTCTAAAATTTTCAATAATCTTCAGGATTTTTCTTATGATGAAACTGAACCAAAAGATTGGAAACTGAGCTCAAAGGTTATCAATTTATAACCCAGGATGATTGGTAATCCTCTTTGCATCTCCTACCCTTGATAGCTGCCCCCTGCAAGACCCATGGTTGCCCCCATTGCAGCCATTTGGTTTGCCATGGGCCTTTGGTATGTTCTTGAATCCTTATTTCCCTCACAAAAATCATAGATCATCACTCCTAAGGTTATCAGAACTTCTATGCCACTGGCATTATGGGCTTTCCACTGGGTTGTTACACACCCAGATTTAAAGCCCAGTATTACTTTAATCAGCAGGTTCCATGACAGTGAACTTCTTGGCACTCTTTGATATTCTTGACATACAACAGCCTTTGTGACTCAACGTGAACCTTTCCAACCTCTATCTTGGCGTTATCAGCACCTAGGTATCCTCAATAGAGGTCTTCTTCCAAACAGGACAATCCCAGACTAGTTACTGGAGATTACTGCAGATTGGTTAAGCCCATACTGGTGACTGGCGATTAAAAACTTGATACAACACAAGTTCAAACAAGAAAGGATAAACTTAAGATTCTATAGAAAGGTTTTTTTATTAATATAAAAGATGAAATATTTTATACTTCAGGGGGAAATTCAAGATATGAAATAAATGCGATATTGAAAAATACTTGGGATTTTAGGGTCAATATTGAAAATTTTATAAGTTCCTCTAGTCAGACACATATAACTGCTTCTTTAGTCTCTTCATTCATTTGAGCCAACTCTTGTATGCATAAGCTCCGTCTCATGGTGGTTACCCTAAACCTGGATGTTCAGGGGCCTTTGTGCTAGGTTCCGCTTCTAGTTCTTGGCTCATTGTGCTCATTTTTGATATTAGTTTATTACCCAATTTGGTAAGATGCTTCTCAACTTCAGGTTTGAGTGGTAGCCTTCCTTTGATGTGCCTCACATCATGGCTTCAAGTCACTCTTAGAATTGGACATAAACCTGATTTAGTAGTATCTTCTTTTAAGTCTCAGATGGCCACATTGGGGGAATTCAGTTCACTCACTGTTTCATAACTGGTGAAAAGAAAATTATCTCTGACCCCCCAAGTTATAAAAAGGGGTCTTTTTCATATGAAATTTGAGCGGTGTTGTCATCCTCATATTCTATATCTTTTAACTTGGTGGGGCAAAAATTATTTCGCATGACGTCACTTCATATAGACTGAAAATTATTTCTAATTATGTCATCACGTACTG
This sequence comes from Massospora cicadina, assembly GCA_022478985.1. Taxonomy (NCBI): domain Eukaryota; kingdom Fungi; phylum Entomophthoromycota; class Entomophthoromycetes; order Entomophthorales; family Entomophthoraceae; genus Massospora; species Massospora cicadina. Next base: position 135,740 of record JAKSZP010013296.1, on the reverse strand, counting down.
ACTGTGAATTTCCTTGACTCGCCCTCAGCTATAAAAAGGCCTTAATTGCCCCCATCCACAGTGATCTGATCGCCAGTACCTCCACCAGTTTTGGGGTTAATTGCACCCATTTCACTGATTGAGGAATGACCAGGTGCAACAGTCAAAGTCTCATTTGTGACACTTCCCCTTCAAAGATGATACCTGGGGAATTCTTAAAGGTGCTGAGCATGTACTCTAATAAAAACAACATTAGTATCATTGTTACAAATGGAGTATTCCGCTCCTCTCTTGGTTGAAACAGTAGCAGGCCCAGTCCAAATAGCTTGTAGTTTCTCTGGCTATGTTCCTCTCTAATTTTAAAACAAAACCTTGTCTCTGATGCTAAACTTGGGTAACTTGGTTCTTCTATGGTTTTTTCTTTTACTTGGAGGGAGGCTATATTCAATGTTGCTTAAGATTCTAACTGTATTCTGATCAACTCTTCAGCCAGCTCCTGTTAATAACTCCCGGGTGGTAGGTTTCTTCTATCCGCTGTTATGATCAGTGCCAGAAGGGTAGGCAGCGCAGCCTCTCGCCCATATAGGGCCTTGAAGGGGGACATCAAGATCATGCGGTATTGGCTTAACTGGTAAGCCAACAGCGCTGATGGGAACAACTGGCCCCACTTAAATTTATGGTTTAAGGACATCATCTTTAAAATGTTCCTCCCAGGGTCCCATTTACTGTTTTAATGCTTATGTTGAAGATTAGATTATAGGTTGCGGTGAACTGCTGCTTTACCCCTACAAGATCCATTAACTTCTTCACCATGTTCAAGATATAGTTTTTTGCCATTTTCTGACAAGAGAATTTGAGAGCATCCGTGCCTTGTAAACACCTGGTTGTACAAGATACGGGCAATGGGATTAGTGGTGTATGTCTAGACTGTGGACACTTTTACCCACTTATTGAAGTGGTCAATTACCACCAGGATGAACTTGGAGCCACTGGATGCTGTTGGCAATGGCCCCACCACGTCAATAGAGATATTGCTAATAGTGCATTAGGGGGAATGGGCATAAACTCAAATCATTTTTCCATATGGAAAAGACTTTTCAAGATACACACAGTTCCAATGCTTGGTGTACTTCTTCAGACATGCATTCCCAGTTAAAACTCTTCTTAAGGTAAGCCAACGTGTTTTAGAATCGTCCTTGGCTCACATGCTTGTGAGACTCCATCAATATCTCCATGCAATCACTAAGCTGGATGTATGGATACCAACTGTCTTGAACCTTCTTTTTCAGAGTCACATCACCAGGCTGGGTGTCTTTAGAACATCTGCGCAGGACGTTATTGACCTCTTCTGTCTCATCCTGCCAGGCCTCCTCAGGTAGACCAATTAGGTTGTAACAAGCAATCTCTCTCTGGCACCTGAAGATGGAATACTGGTAGTCAGACAAACCATCCACATTAAGATATTTATCTTTTGCTTGATGTATAATTTTAAAATCATACCCTTTGAGTAGAACAGACCAACGGGCAGGCGTCCGTCAAGATCCTTCATGTTCTAGCCAGAGGAGCGACGTGTGATCTGTGACCACTAGTAAATGAACTCTATATAGATAAGGCCTAAAGTGCTTGACTTCTCTGATTACTGCAAGGCATTTGCATTTGGTGTCAGACATTTGTCTTTGCAGCTTAAAAATAAGAATGCTTTAGTTTGAGTTCATCCAAAAAAGGGAAATGTCGACCATTTACAATTTTCCAATGTTGCTAAGAGCTCATTTAATAATAAAGTTGAGGAAATCGGCCAAAAGTCCCTGGCTAATTCTTGGTGGAACCCCGTTAATTGGGGTAACACTAGTTCAAAACCTCTATGGGCACCAAACGTAAAATCCAATGGTCAGATTACTCTGACCTCACCACAGACCTCGGGGCAATCATCAGATGGAACTCCCCTGACCCCAACGAAGTCCTCCAACGCACCTAAGTGGGGACCCCCCTTTTATAGGCTTGATGGGGTTCCCCCAAGGTTCAAGAAATTTCTTAGACAGGGATTGGATCAAGTTCATAAAAACGTTACCTCATGGGTACATTTGGGCAAATCAGAATTCCTCTTCCTTTTTTCTGCTGACCTGAAGTGAGTTCCCGAGTTATAATATGTTATTCCTTCATATTTCCTAATTTGGACTAGGGTAACCTATTGCAAACTATCCCCAAATTCCCTAAGACCCTCAGAAGCAGTATAAATACTAATAGTCAAAAATTGTAAATACACTTGTTATTTACCCCATGCTTTCAATAAAATAAATAAAAAACCCAATTTTTATATTAGCTTATAATAAATCCTATTAAAACTCTTTGTGGGACCCAGCGGCATAGCACCAGCGAGCACAAAAAGGCTTGATTCCTACAAAATGGTGCTCACTATAGGGGTTCACTGTACACCAAAAATAGTTGCTCTTGAAAAGCAACTGTCAAGCGCTTTGTCCCTCCTTGAGGAGCTTGAAAAGCGCCCTTTCAAACTTTCCCTTAAGGACAAATACAACCCTGGTGAAAGCAGCATTTTAACCTTTTTGTACGTCTACAAAGCTGCCATGGATGGTACAACTGACAAGCAAAAAATTAAATACATAATACCTTATTTAAGCCGCTTAGCACAAGAGATGATAGTACCCAACCTGAACCCTAGGTACACCCAGTCAGAAGTGAAAGAGGCTCTTCTAGCTGAATTCGGATCAAAGCAAAGTCTACACAGGGAAAGACAGGCCTTCATGCGCCTTAGTATGTATGTTGGTGAATCAATCATTGCCTTTGCTGAACGCTTTTACCTTGCTGCAAAAAGGTTGTTGACCTCACACATGCTTACCTTGATGATGCTATTGCCTCCCTGTTAGCTATATTAGTGTCTCAGCCTTCTTTAGCTAGACAAAACATCTAAGTGATATGCAACTTCACAAACATCTGCGATATTAAAGAGGCTTTGATAGAAGTGGCCAAATTCCACTTATGTGCAAAACATAATGACACTGAGGTGATACCTTCATCGCTAACCATTAAAGAGTTTCCACCAGTTGACTTTTTGGGAGTGAGGCCACCTATGCCTATCCTCACTAAAACCTGCTCCATCAGTGCGACTTAACAAGGTTATCACTTCTTCTAAGGAATCAACGCCTTGTAAGGTTGTAACAACCATACTCCCGCACAAGATCACTAAAGCTGCTGTGCCTACCTCTCCAGCTAAGCTGGTAAATGCACACTCTACGGCTACCCAATCTTCTGTGGTAGTACCCCTACCTCCATCGCTACCTTGTCTGTTGTTGCAAATACTCTTGGGGAGGAAGCTGAGGGGGTTATGACGTCAGTTACTACATATTGGGAGCCCCAAGGAAGTAGAAGTGCCTGATCATTTGAACGCTGGAGAAGTAGATGAGACCACCATACCTGAGGAGACGTACCTCAGTCAAATTCTAGGGTGTCCAAATGTGATTGACACTACTAGTGATGGTGACCAATTATTAGCTGGCTTGATTCGCCCTCTTCATTGGGTTCATCTCATAAAAGCCATCATGGATAAATACCTGAATACCACTAGAAAGTTAACCTCCACCTTCCAGCTCAAGGAGGTCTTAACTTTGTCATTAAATTTGGAGGAACGCTCACTAAGGTTTAAGTGGTCATTCAAAAGGTCTAAATGATAGCCATATTGAACACGGGCTCCCCAGTCAACATGATCTCCTCTAAGCTTATTAAAAAAATAAAGCTAGCTCCTGACTTGGAGTATACAAAAGAATTTGGAACTGCAGGCCCAAATAATACCCATGCTATTGGGCATACTCTTCCCTTCCTATTCTAATTGGGAAGCTTATCCTATCAGCCCCTGCTGTGGCTTTGGATAACAACGCATATGATATGCTCATCGCACTCAATTTATGATTGAGTATGAAGGAATAATTAACATGAAGCAAGGGGTCCTCTCGTTACTCAACTACAAAGTCCATTTGGGCTTATCTAATAAAGAGCCCAACAAGCATGAATACTCTTGCTTTTTTTGAATTTCCTTTTCAGCTATAACCTTGCCTTATTCTACTTTTGGGTGCAACACATAGAAATTACCCAATTCAGTGGATGCTGGGGATAATACTCCCTTCTGCGCTGCAGATGAGGTCTTGATCCAGCCTGGTGAACAAAGAGTATCTGACATTAAGATCACGCTTCAAATCCCACGTCATTGCTTGTTGCACCTCATAAGCATTCAATGTGTTAGTCCCTTGAAGCCTCGTGTCTTGACTGGGATACTAGACACAGCCTACCAGAGGCCTATTACTATTCTACTGGGAAACCTTACTAGCAAAAACATGATCATACGGAAACACCAGGAGATTGGCCAAGGCTTCTTACTCCCTTTAGAGGACATCAAACATATCCACTCCATTGGTTCTATGCCAGACTTGGGCTTACCTATGGACAACATGGCGTGTACCTTGCCCAATGTTCACATTTCAGATAAGCTGACCCCAGAGGAATTAGAGAAAGTTCATGCCTTGTTAGACGACTATAGTGACATATTCTCCAAATTGGATACTGACTATGGCCACATGAAGGGCTGGTGCCACTCTATTGATGTGGGTGATGCCCAGTCTATTAGATCCAAACCCTATTGTAAGTCAAAAGTGGAGGAACAACAAATGATAATGGAGCTCCAGAAGTTATTAGACGCTGTGTTACTTGTTCCTTCACAGAGCCCTTGGTCTTCACCCCCATTAATAATTAAAAGAAAAATGGAGGTCATCAGATAGTCATGGATTACCGTCAGTTGAATATCCTCACCAAGAAGGATAGATATCATATCCCTCGCATTGATGATGCCCTGGCCCAATTCTCTTGCTCCAATTTCTTCTCCTCCATGGACTTGTCCAGTAGCTATTGGCAAATGGACCTTTCTCCTCAAGATCAGGAGAAATGCGCTCTTAATGTAGTGAAGGTCTCTTCCAACCCACATGATTACCCCAAGGGTTATGCAACGCACCTGCCTCTTTTTAGTGTGAGATGGGTCACATTTTGCAGGACCTGAAGTTAACTTGTGTCATCGTCTATCTTGATGACATCATGGTGTTCTCTAAAACCTTCAATGAACATCTTTATCACTTGAAGAGGTGTTTCAAAGGTTATGTAAGTCTAATATTAAGTTAAAACCGTCCAAGTGCACCTTCTTTTAAAGGAAATTGAATTTTCTTGGTCACTCCATTTCCCAAGAAGGAATTCAACCCATGCAGGACAAGGTTGAAGCTATCTCAAAAATGCCGCCCCCTAAAAATCTACGGGATATTCAGGCATTCAGGAATGATGGGTATTACCATCAGTTGAATAAAAATCCGCTTTTGAAACAATGAAGCAACTGCTACAACAACGTCTTATCTTATGGCACCCAGATTATAATAAACCTTTTATCTTGTTTACTGATTCCTCAGATTACGCTGTTGGGGCCATTCTAGCCCAACTCAATGAACACGGTGTAGATCATCCTATTTTCTATTTTAGCAAAATGCTGTCAAAGGCGGAACGCAACTACAACGTAAAGGAGAAAAGGTGCCTTGCTGTTATGCTGGCTGTAATGTACTACCGTCCTTTTCTCTATGGAACCACTTTCACTGTAGTTACCAACCATGCATCTCTAAAGTGGTTACAGAACATGAAGGATCCTACTGTTCAGCTAGCTCGCTGGGTTCTAAAGCTCCAGCCTTACAACATGAAGATTGAACACTGTGCTGGAACCCATCACTTGAATGTTGATGGGTTGACTCAGCTACCAGTCCTTCACTTGGATAATAGTTAGGCGGGAAGGCTACCTGACCTCTTAATGACCCCCAATGAATGGGAGGATGAAGATGAGCCTGTTCAGAAGATGTTAGCTCAACACTCCCATAACACTAAATTTGAAGATGGGAAGTTGTATAAACAGGTGGGGACAAAATGGCTACCTTACCTTCAACACTCAGAATGCGTACCTGCTATTCTAGAAGCACATTCCACCCTAGGTCATGGAGGGGCAAAGAAAACCTATGAGTGGATTGAGGATTGGTTTTACTGGGATGGTATGCTTTGAATCTATTGTTAGTGTTTTGGAAGTCTGCCTTACTTGTAAGAAGTAATCTAGTTTCAAGTCTTGATACCAATATCAACCAACTACCCCTCAACAACCGTTCCACACCATCATCTTGGATTTAGTAGGTCCCCTTCCTCATTCTACTAGTGGAAACAGATTTATCCTAGTAGCTATTGACCACTTCACTAAGTGGGTTGAAGCTGTGGCTCTCCCCGCTCAAACAGTTAAGGCCACCGCCACTTATTTACATCAACACATTTTCACCCAACACGGTTGCCCCCAATTACTACTCTGCGATAATGGTAAGAACTTCACCTCCAGAGTAGTCAAAATTCTGGCAACATCTATGGGAACACAACAACTTTTATCAGCCCCATATAACCCCTCCACTGTAGGAATACAGCTTAGTTACGCTCACTAGGTGCTATGCCACCTGATCCCACAAATGTTTTAATAAAATAAAAAATAGAAAACTATAAAAATTGGTTCTTATGATTTATAATATGAGCTCGGGGATAAAAACAAAAAAATGATCCTTTTCCGACTTTCAACTATTAGTATTTATACTATTTTCAAAGGTCAGAGGGATTTTGGGATAGGGTTGAAATAGCTTCGATGCTTTCCAATTTAGGTAATATGAGTGTCAATCCTATCAGATTGTGGGAAAGTTAGTTGATTTTGGTAAAACGGACGTTGGGGTTTTGGGGCATAATATACCCATGCAGTAGGGTTTTGACGTACCCCAACTAATCAAAGCTTGAGAAATTTATCTCACTTTGGGGCCTGCTGCCACGCCTATAAAAGGAGGTGGCCCCCGTGCAGGTGTGGTGAAGGACTTAGTGCTGGTTGGGGGAGTACCTTCCGCTGGTTTCCCCAAAGTCTATTGTGCAATTGGTGAAATCTGATCGTTTGTTTTTACTGAATGTGCCCATGCCAGTTTTGAACTGGTGTTACCCCAGTTTATGGGGTTCCACCAAGAATTGGCCAGGGCCTTTTGGCCATTCTTGTCAAAATTTTCATTAAAATTGCTCGTAATTGTAACAGATCAGCTAATACCTGATCCATAAATTGCTAAGGATCAGTTAGTACTAGATCCAACTAGGAATTTATAAGAAAAAACCTGAATAAAGGGGAATCAGAGCAAGAGAAATTTGATGGACTGAAACCAAAATGCATCTGAGTCAATATGACGTCGGACTTATGAGTGGTTCAGACAATGATTCCATGTGGAATGGAATCTTTGCCTGAGATGTGCGGGACAGTTCAGGAGAGCTTGGAATAGGGGAAAGCCTATTTTATATTTGCAAATGCACTATATATTCGAGGATAGGCTGGCTTGAACAGCCAGTTGAGTCTTCTACAATAATCCTAAAATCAAATAAAGATTTGGGTGCAAGGTTGAAAAGAATATTTTACTTTAAAAATAGAATAATCAAATTGGAAGACATGAGCTCTAATAGTGGGCATGGTGTGGCATTGGCGTGCTACTTGGTATCCTCCTACAGCGTGTGGACAGGGATCCAAGGGCACGTGGCTATGGAGGAACTCGGCGGATGGGTTCAGGGATTGGCTCTGGCGGGCTAGTCTCTAGTAGAGTCAGTTATATGGCTCTTACTTCCCAATTCCCTTGCGGGATATTGGTGCAAACTCATTCATTACAGTAATGACATTGGGGAATTGCAAATGGCTGACATTTCCCTTTTTTGGCAGAACTCAACCTAAAATAATCTTATTTTTGAGCTGCAAAGGTAAATGTCCGACATCACCCCTCTCAATAATGTTGGGAGGCGAGTAGGGCCAGAGGAAACGGTCATGTACGCGATTAATAATGATACCAGTATCAATCAACTTAACTGGAATATTCATTTACTCTCTTGTCTGTGACGGTGAAGGGACCCTCCCAAGTTGTTCCAAGCTTATCGCTTCTGGGTGTGATGCAGCTGTGGTAATATAATACCATGTCGGACACTTGGAATGTAGGCAGGGGAGTTATGAGCTCATTGTCTGCCTGACCTTCTTTTGTCACCGTTTTGGCTAAATTGGACATTGCCTCTGATTGGAGCTGAATTGTTGAGTTTTTGAGTTTTTCTTCAGAGGGCTGGTTCTTCCTTAGATGCGGAATGGAGCTTCATGCATCTATTGTGTGAGGAAAATAGACAAGATGATGATTATAATTTAAAGTATAACTTATTGGTAGCACTTAAATCATATACCCTGTAATTTACTTGGACGATGGCACGCCGCCCTGATCCTACTGATCCCAAGTAAATACTGACTAATAAAAAGTAAAATACTAACACAAAAAAGTTTATAAGTTAAATTATAAACTAATCCAGTAATTGAATGTCTTTTATTAGTATCAACTTGAGGGTTATTTATAGGGTTCAATGTTAACCACATCTTACCCATGACGTCTCATTTTCAATGGCACTTGGTCACGTAAGATGTTTGTAAGAACGTCTACAAATACTTTGACTCAGGGCATCCTGCTCAGCCTCAGGGTCAGAGTAAACACCGTCATCATTCTTGAGATGGCGTTTCAGACACATCTTCAAAATAGCTGAGCCAATTCACTTTCACATGTAATTGGCAGCATATACCAAGGCGATTCATATCACTAATTAGTAATTAATTCAATCAAAAACTCACCCCACATTAAAAAAATAATTTTGACATAGACCAACAAAGCCCACATGCCCGAGTTATAAAACCAAAACTTAATTTAAGTCCAACTTAACCAACAAAGCCCTCAAGCCCATGTTATCATAGTTGAATATTATTAAGTGAAATCGCTAGGCTGCGGATCCTAAGCTTTGCATAAGCTTAGAATATACCTGGTCCATAATCGCTGATATCTGATATTATCCATAATAAGTTTTAAACATGCTAACATTAATATGTCTCTATCAAATATCTGATGATTAGGTCCAGTCAATTACTCAACACTTCCCCCGCCTTGACTGGATATAAGCAGCGGGTACCCTTCTTCTTGGGTCACAATGGCTAGCTTTTCGCGCTCCTCCAAGTACAAACGTTATCTCAATAGCCTTTCCACCTCAGACCGGTGAGCCTTCCTAAAATTAAACAAGTCCATGCAGCGCGCGATGGTCAACTTGGGCGTGTTGCCCATGGGTCCTCAAGCTGGGTCAACCAGCTACGCCCACAATAATAGAAAGTTTAACTTTGCAACCCGCTGAAATAGCACTAATTGATCAATCCAAACAAGTCTCCATGGCTTCAGGTGCAGTTAGTCAAACATCCCGATGGGTTGAGCGGGATCCCCTTTCAACATATTCAATATCTCTTTGGCCTTCTGAAGCCATTCAGTCCAAAGAAACCCTGATCTGAGATCAATTCGCTTCAGATGGGGATCTTCTTCCAGACTTCTTGTTTTCACTTTTTAATGTATTCACTTCAAAAATCTTGCTTCCTCCCTTCACTCAGACAGCATGGCTTCATTGGGTCTTGAGCTCAATTTGATGTTGGAGCTTGTGAACACCTACTTGTTGTCCGCACTTGCAACCAGTCCTGAGTTTGCTGCATACGATATCTTTGAGGCCAACAAGACCCTTATTTTTGCTAACACTGTTGCTAGGATTTAGTGTGAACCCGCTTCAGTACATACCAATTTTCACATTGCGTTGGGCCTCAAGACTCGGATTTCAAAGGATTGGCACATCCTGGTGTTGTACTGAGCCCTTTGTAAGAGCTTGGCTAAGGGGCTTCCCAAGAAGTATGTCCCCCAGATGGCTCTTTTGGGTGCATGCATTCTCTTCCCTCCTTTGTCACTTCCTACTGATACTGTGCCTGACATGTGCAGGGTATTAGATGAGGCCCATTCCCAAATGTTTCGCGTGAAAGAGTTTCTCCCTTCCATTTACCCCTGCCTTAAGAGCCTTCTTGCCAATTGTATCTTTCTTTTGGCGGCATTTACTCCAGAGTTGAACCTCTCCCACCTATTCTGAAGTCCCTTCCAATGGACTTTCCCTTTAGTTTGATGGCCTTTCCTAAGCCAACAGGGCCAGCGTGCCTGGTGCTGAGCTTTCTTGGGTTTGGCACATCTCCACCAGGGTCTAGATAGTTAGGATTTTTATGAAATTTGCATCTCCCCAATTCTGTTGCAGGTTTCTCCAGTTCAATTGCGCTCTCCTTTCCCTACCTAAGAGGGGGTACCTAGTTCTAATGCTAGCGAGGCATCAAATCAATAAATTAAATCTACGGCTTGAAATTAAATATATATATATCTTTTTCATTGTTGTTTATTTATTATATCCAAATTTTTAATTAATTTAATTTTTGTTTTTTTTTCTCTTTTTTGTATTATTATTCTTTATGATATGATTGAAGGAACTTAACGTGTACTTGATTCACAACCCAGACGCCTTAATCCTTAATGGTATATACATCTTCAGACGATTTCTCCAATATGATAAATGGACCCTTCCAGAGAGAGGCTAGCTTGTGTGCGCGGCCTGCGTTGAGTGTCACAATATACTACTAAATCTCCTTCATTAAACTTAGTCACCATAGCTCATTTAGTGTCATCGTAGCTCTTCTGAATAGTTTTTTGACTAATCACATTTTGATAAGCTTCAGATTGCAACTTGATTAAGGTCTTTGCTAGTTGCTCGACATAGTTATTTGGGTTAATTGCATCGGTTGAACTGAGTACTGAATATAATAATGGAGGCAGAGCGGGCTGTCTACCATACAAAAGTCAAAACAGAGAGTGGCCTGTGCTGCTGTGGTGTCTGATATTGTATTTAAACTTGGTCGCACTAATTGAAGTTGCCCATTGCAAAGGCGCCAAGGCTGCATTTTTGTGTAAAATGCTGACTAGAGTGCCATTCACTCGCTCTACCATACCATTAGTCTCTGGATGGTACGGTGTTGACAACACTCCTTTAATAGACATCAACTCTTTTAGCTGTTGTACCATTTTGGCAGTAAAATTCGTGCCATTGTCCATCAAGATCTTCTGAGGGCATTTGTGCTTATAGATAATTTTATTCATAATGAACTTGGCAGTAGTTAGGGCCCTGACATCTCGAATTGCTTTTGCTTCCACCCATTTCATTAGATGGTTGATAGCAACAATTATGTATTTTTTGCCTAGGCTACTCACAGGCAAAGGGCCAATTACATTGATTGACATGGTATGCCAGGCCCAGTCAGGTTTGATCAAATGGTATTTCATATCCAACTTCTTAGGCTTTGCAATTTGGCATGAATGACATTTATTGAGCATGTCTTGGATATTGAATCGCATGGAATCCCAATAGTAACTTGATCAAATTAATTCTAGCGTCTTAGTCATTCCCCATGTCTGATGGCCTTGTGTGCTTGTGTAATAATCTCCATTTGGTCAGAATGTTTTGGGAAGATTCAACGTTGCCCATTGGGCTTAAGTTTGTATAGAACTCCATCTCAATATTTGGTTTTGGTTAATGCTTTCTTGATCACTTTTTGAACTTTGGGTGGTTCATCTCCATACTTCTGGTTAATTATTTTTTCATGAAGCTCATCGGCTAAACTGCTCATGGCAGCTACAATAGGAAGTCGCGATAGTCCATCTGCATTTTGATGGGCTGCTCCAGCTCTATGAATAATTTCATAATTGTACGCTTGTAATTTCAAAGCCCAGCGGGCTAACCATCCTTCAGGTTCCTTGAGATTGTGGAGCCATCATAATGAGCTGTGATCTGTTATTACTTGAAACTTGGTGCCATGAATGTAAAACCAAAATTGTTTACAAGCATAGATGACAGCCAGACATTCTCTTTCAGTCACCGTATAATTAAGCTCATGCTTATTCAGCGTCCTGATGCAAGAAGCGACTGTATGCTCCTCGCCATCATCCCTAATCTGCAATAGCACACCACCAATTGCAGTAAACGAGGCGTCAGTTTGTATGATAAAAGGCTTGCTGAAATCGGGATATCAGAGGATAGGCGCCGAGCTCATTTTGTTTTTTAAAGCCTTGAAGGCTTGTTGGCATTCCTCTGCCCAGCAAAAACGAACTCCTCCTTATAGTAAGTGGAATAGAGGCTTGGCAATCTTCGCAAACCCTTCCACAAATCTTTAATAGTATCCTACCATGCCTAAGAACACTTAACATCTCTAATTCTTGCCAGAGGTTACATATTGTTAATCACCTCCACCTTTTGAGGCTGAGGCCGCAAGCCCTTGGAATCATTGACGAATCTGAAGTATTCCAGTTGTTCTTTGAAAAATTGGCATTTTCTAGGTTTTATCTTTAGATTGGCCTTCAACAGCCATTTGAACACTTGTTTGAGGTGCTCCAAATGTTTAGAAAATGTTCGCGAAAAGACATTGATGTCATCCAGGTACATCAGAACGCAGGACAATTTAAGGTCCCTCAAAATCGTGTCCATTGCACGCTGAAAGGTTGCCAGTGCATTACACAGCCCCTGTGGCATGCGTGTCAGTTGAAAAAGCCCTTGAGCAGCAATCATCAAGCACTTTTCCTGCTCCTCTGGTGGCAGCTCAATTTGCCAATATCTGGAGATGAGGTCCATTGCAGTAAAGTACTTCGCCCCTCCCAGACGGTCCAGAGCATCATCAATTCTGGGCAACGGATATGATCCTTTTTTTAATGGCATTGAGGCGTCAATAATCAATCACAACTTGATTGCTGCCATCTTTCTTCTTTACAATTAAAACGGGGCCGGCCCATGGGCTTTTATATGGCATTATCATTCCACTTTTCAGCTATTTGTCTAACTCTTCAATGACTATTTTGTCACTGGCTCTGGGGCGCCAAATTGGCCTCATTCTAATAGGCATATGGTCCCCAGTATCAACAAAATGCTGAACTCCTTTTGCACAACCTAAATCTTGGTCATCTTTGGCAAAAATTTCGGAATATTGTTCAAGCAACTATAGTGCTTCATCCTTCTGTTGTTCTGATAATCTGGTAAACGATTCTAAAGGTATTTCAGTATGTGCCCCAAGGGCTTCAGTCAGTAAGCTGAACTCAGATAAGTCACTAAATTTGACAGCTGATATTAACTTGTCCCTCAGAAACAGATGCACAAAAGCGACTACTTGGTATTTCTTGACCTTAATATTTCAGCTGGTCAAATTTGCTATTAAGACATCAATCTCTCTGTGCCCCAGTATAAGTATTCTGGGCGCCACGCTAGGTTCCATTTGAGAATGATGTCATGGGGATACAACCTCCCCGTACAGTCCTTCTGGAATATCCAGTGTGGTTCCAGTCCTCATAACCAGTCGATGGCCTTGAGCTATTATCTCATCCTTATTCACACCTAGAGGTATTCCTCAATTCTTGTTTATGGCAGTTGGCATGGGGAGGCTTTGATTCCCCCGCTGAATATACCCTACTGATATTATCCCATCAGCATAAGATATATTGATAAGATTCTATGACGGTTTGTGGGCTTTGTATTGTTGCAAGAGTAATAAATCGGAAGTGATTGGCCCAATATCGTCAAGATGTTTTCTTTAAAATCGCAAGAGATCCCATAGATCCTTAAAAAACTAGTTCCAATTAATATGTCATAATTGGCATTTGAAAGCACTATAGTGGGTGCGGCTACTACCAAAGCTCCAAATTGCAGTGGCAAAGCGCTGTAAGCTCCTTCACTCTTAGTGCTGTTAAGGCCTGCGGTCCCATATTCTTGATGATGGTCAATGTCCGGAGCTATTTTCAGTTTCTTAACCAGCTTCGTGGAAACAATGTTTACAGGTGCTCCGCTATCAACAATAGCTACAAATTTAACCTTGTTGACCAGAATATCCACATAAGTGCACTCAGAGTAGTAAGAATCAATAGAGTTTACTAAGTGAATATGGGAAGAATCCAGGGAGTTAAGAGTGTGCTTCAAAGTATTCCCAATACTGGGACATTCATTGATGAATGTGGTGATTGGCATTGCTATATTGACCCCTTTCAGGCTTGGGGTATCTGCTGCCTTGCTCAGCCCATCGGCTGGAATATTCTCAAGTATTTGTTGCACATAGGGTTTAGCGACTACCTCAGAGGCTTCAGGTATGACAAATTTTACTCTGGGAGCGAGTTACTGCATGTACATTCAAGGAATCTTCATTCAATACTAAAATAGAATCAATTTCATTGTTAAACGAGGCCCCATGACCATTGTTTTCATGTCAATCGGGTGGGACTAGTGTCTTAGGCACAATAGAGTGTCCCACATCTATTGTGCTTTTTCTTTTCCCTCCTCCTGCACGGTATTGGGAAGGACTATGTTGACATTTTGCTGATGGCATTGGGAAGCATAGTGACCTTTAAAATTGCAATTAAAGCAAGTAATTTCACTCACTGGCCATGGGGCTCAGCATTTGAGTTTTGCTCATTTTTTACAGGTGGATTACTGTCAATCTTTTTATTGGTTTTGAAGGGCTTTCCAGAAAAGGCAGTGGTTCCCGATCTGTAACCAGTATTAGGAGGGCCGTAATTTTTTGAGCATCTGCATAAATAGTCAACCAATTCAGTTGTTGCAAGGTTTTGCACAAAAGCAGGCAATAGAGTGTTTGATAGATTAGGGTAAGGTTCTACTGCATGCTTTAGTGCAATCTTGGCGTCAAAATTGACCATAGCCCGCGCGCCTAAGAGAACTTGAGCTTTGCAATAGAATCAATCTGCAAATTCGTCAATTGCTTCATCTTTCTTAAAGCTGATGTTCATAAACTTGGATTTTATGGTTGACATCCATTCTGGACCTCCAAATTCATGAAGCACGGCCTCCTTGACTTCGGCATATGTTGGATTTTTGTTAATGTGAGGCATAATCAACTCGATGCTCCACTCATCCAAGAAGTTAATCATAGTGGCTGCTATGTTGCAGTCGCTGGCCCCATGAATGTCCATTTCAAAACGTTTGAAAAATTTGGTAATACTTCCGTTTTTGTCAAAGGCTGGCAGGTTTGCTGATTTATAATTATCGCTTCCCCATTCCTGGTTATCATGATTATTTCTAGGTTGACTAGAGCCAGGAGTACTAGGGCGTTGGGGCATCATATCCCGGTTTGAGGTGCTAGGGTTGGCCAAAGCAACCATATTGCTAGGCAGTTATCAACATGGCCCAGCGTTCATTTCAGTAGCTATTTCTGAAGCTTCATCCTCATAATATTTGGAAGAATTTCCATTAAAAATGGGTTGTAGCACACTGACAATGCCCGTCATCCAGAGCTCGAATTTGCTCATTGATTTTGTTTTCCCAATTGACACAATTCTGGTTTTTTTAATTTTAATTTCGCAATTTCCACATTCAGGCTAGTAGCTTGTAGCTGCAAGGTGGAAATCACTTGGTCCTTTTCTTTTATTGCATTCTTGCACTGGTTCAACTCTCCATGGAGATTATTGTTCAACTCATTAATAACATTAACATCACATTGAGATTATTGATCTGTAGGTTAAGACAATCAATAGAGTCTTGATTTTTCTCATTTTTTGCCCGTTGGTCCTCAAATTGTGTTTGCTAGTAATTGATTTTTTCCGGTGTATTCATCCTTTATCTGCAAAATTTGGGTGCTCAGGCATCAATACTGGTCACAAAATTCATCATTATGGTTTAACTGCGCCTCTTGGGCTTTGTGATTAAGCCTCATGGACTCTTAAGCATTAAATAAAGTCTGAGTGATATTGCTGACCCAAGATTTGGTGACTCATCTTTCCTCTAAGAAATTTTCAAAGATAGGATACAATCTGTCATGTAGCTCTTGTGCTAATTTGGCTACCCGGTCATTAGCCCAAGTGGCTAAGTTGTAATTTGCCTCCAAACTAGAACAGACCTCAGCAAAGTTGGCTTCCATTTGCTCATTTAAAATATATCCCGCCTGGCTGGAGTTGCGAGAGAAGTTCACCAACTCAGTAATGGCTGCATGATGGTGGGCGATTGTCATCTGAGAATTCCTTAAGGTGGGATGTACAAATTTAATTAGGTATTGGGTGATAATCTTAATCCCAATTATATTGTTTCAGATCTGAGCTACACTTAATTGATGATGAGCAAGATATCTCATCCACAACACATCTTGCTGTTGTTGGCAGTAAGGAAGGTTACTACTATTATCTGTGGGCACTTGTTCTATTTGATACCCTCTTAACAAATGCTGCTCAAGATGTTCCAGCTCTCTCAGGTGAAATGGGATTTTTGGGATAGGTAATAATGGGTACATCCTCCCAATTAATCTGGGACACAGTCATTTCAGTATTCCCATTGGGCCCAGCGATGGTTCTAATTATTGATTGGGATTGCTCCCCTGTTCAGCGTGGTCACCATCTGCAGTCCCAGCCATGAGCGCCACTTGTTGAGTTTTTGGGTTTTGCTTCAGAGGGCTGGTTCTTCTTTAGATGCGGAATGGAGCTTCATGCATCTATTGTGTGAGGACAATAGACAGTATGGTGATTATAATTTAGAATATAGCTTATTGGTAGCACTTAAATCATATACCCTGTAATTTACTTGGACGATGGCACGCCGCCCTGATCCTACTGATCCCAAGTAAATACTGACTAATAAAAAGTAAAATACTAACACAAAAAAGTTTATAAGTTAAATTATAAAGAAATCCAGTAGTTGAATGTCTTTTATTAGTATCAACTTGAGGGTTATTTATAGGGCTTGATGTTGACCACATCTTACCCATGACATCTCATTTTCAATGGCAATTGGTCACGTAAAATGTTTGTAAGAACGTCTACAAATACTTTGACTAAGGGCATCATGCTCAGCCTCAGAGTTGGAGTAAACACCATCATCATTCTTGAAATGGCGTTTTGGTCATGTCTTCAAAATAGCTGAACTGATTCACTTTCACATGTAATTGGCAGCACATACCAAGGCGATTTATATCACTAATTAGTAATTAATTCAATCAAAAACTCAACCAACATTAAAAACTAATTTTGACATAAATTAACAAAGCCCACGTGCCCAAGTTATTAATTCAAAACTTAATTTAAGTCCAACCTAATTAACAAAGCCCTCAAGCCCATGTTATCATAGTTGAATATCATTAAGTGAAATCGCTAGGCTGCGGATCCTAAGCTTTGCATAAGCTTAGAATATACCTGGTCCATAATCGCCGATATCTGATATGATCCATAATAAGTTTTAAGCATGCTAACATTATTATGTCCCTAACAAATATCTGACGAGAGGTCCATTCAATTATTCAACATGGATTATGTGTTGAGACAATCATCTCATAACTTTCTTGGGCTCCTCAACTCTAGAGGAGAATACATCTTTAACTAGGAGAGCAGTATCCCTGGTTCTCGCCCATACAAGACCTGGAATGGGGACATTTTCAATTCCTGGTGATAATAATCTAGTAGTTCATGAGAGCACTGGGTAAGTATTAATCCCAGTGAAGGGGATCAGAAGAGGCCATTTTTCATAGAATGGATACCAGGGTACCATTTGCTCTTTCCACATTTCCGTTGGTGGAGGGATTGTATGGAGCTGAGAAAAGTTATTGTGCTCTCATATAGGTTGCCAGGATTTTTACTAATCTGGAGTTATAGTTCTTCCCATTGTCGCAGAGTAGTACTTGAGGGCAACCATGTTGAGAAAAAAATGTTTTGATGTAAAAAGGTGGCTGTGGCCTTGGCCATTTGGGCAGGAAGAGCCATGGCTTCCACCCATTTAGCGAAATGATCGATAGCTACTAGTATAAATCTGTTCCCACTAGTAGACTGAGGAAGGGAACCTACTAAATCCAAGCTGATGGTGTGGAACGGTTGTTGGGGGGTAGTGGGTTGATACTGGTAGCGAGTCTTGAAACAAGATTGCTTCTTACATGTAAGGCAAGCTTCCAAGACATCAACAATCGCTTCCATCATTCCATCTCAATAGTACCAATCCTTAATCCACTCATATGTTTTCTTTACCCCTCAATGACCTAGGGTGGAGTGAGCTTCTAGTATGATGGGTACTCGTTCTGAGGGCTGAAGGTAAGGTAGCCACTTTGCCCCCTCTTGTTTATACAACTTTCCATCCCACTTTTGTGTTGCAGGAGTGCCGGGATAAAATCTTCTGGATGGGCTCATCCTCATCCTCCCATTCATTTGGGGTCATTAATAGATCATGCAACCTCTCCACTTCACTGTTATCCAAATGAAGGTCTGGCAGCCTCGTCAACTCATCAACATTTAAGTGACAGGCCCCAGCTCGGTGTTCAATCTTCATATCATAGGGCTGGAGCTTTAGAGCCCAACGAGCTAACCGGCCAGTAGGGTCCTTCATATTTTGTGACCATTTTAATGAAGCTTGGTCTGTAACCACAGTGAAAGCAGTACCATATAAAAAAGGTGGTTGTGCTTCACATCTAACAGAACAGCGAGGCACCCCTTACCAGTTACACTATAATTGCGTTTCGCTTTTTACAGCATCTTACTGAAGTAGGATACTGGGTGATCTACACCATTTTCATCTAATTGGGTTAAGATGGCTACAATGGCATAGTCTGAAGCGTCGGTAAACAGGATAAAAGGTTTATTTTAGTCTGGGTGTCTCAGGATTGGACGTTGTTGTAACAGTTGTTCCAACGTCTCAAAAGCGGCCTTCTGTTTTGAAACCCAATATAAAGAGGTGTTCTTAGTCAATAAACGAACAAGTGGTTTACTGAGCTGGGAAAATTTGGGGATAGATTGATGGTAAGACCCCATCATCCTAGAAATACCTGAATGTCCTGTAGATTCTTAGGGGGAAACATCTTTGGAATCGCTTCAACCTTATCTAACATGGGTTGGATTTCTTTTGGGAAATGGAGTGTCCAAGGAAATCCAATTTCCTTTGGAAGAAGGTACATTTTGAAGGCTTTAACATAAAATTTGACTTGCGTAATCTTTGAAACACTTCCTTCAGTCATCAAGATGCTCATTGAAGGTTTGTGAGAACACTGTGATATTATCAAGATATACAATGGCACAAGTTAACTTTTAGATCTCGCAAAATATGGTCCTTTGCTCGCTGAAAAGAGGCAGGTGCGTTACACAACCCTTGCGGTAATTAGGTTGGTTGGAAAAGGCTCTCACTACAAATGAGGGCACATTTTTCCTGATCTTCAGGGGAAAGATCCATTTTCCAATAGCCACTAGCCAAGTCCATGGCGGAGAAGAAGTTAGAGCCAGAGATCTGGGCCAGGGTGTCATCAATGCGGGGGTAGGATAACTATCATTTTTTGTGAGATTGTTCAATTTTTGGTAGTCCATAACTATTCAATGACTTTGTTTTTCTTTTTTAATAAGCAATAGAGTAGAAGACCAAGGGCTTTATGATTGAAAAGTCCCGCATCAAGCAATTGATGAAGCTCCGTCCTCATTTGCTCTTCCTCCACCTTCAACTCACGGTAGGGTTTTGAACAAATAGGGCGGGCATCACCCACATCAATGGAGTGACACCAGTCTTTCATGTGACCATAGTCATGGTCTGATTTAGAAAAGATATCGCTATACTCATCTAATAAAGTATGAACTTTTTCCAATTCAACTGGTGGCAACTCATCTGAAATATGAACGTTAGGTAAAGTACATACCAGATTGTCTATAGGCAAACCCAAATCCGCCATAGAGCCAATGTAGTGGATACCTTCAATATCTTCTATTGGAAGTAGGAAGCCTCGGCCAATCTCCTGGTGTTTTCAAATGATCATGTCTTTCCCAGTGAGATTTCCTAGCAATAGGGTAATAGGCCTCTGGTAGGATGGGTGTCAGGATTTCATCGAATTCTCATATCTCTGAAAAATCCACTCCATCAATTTTCCCAACATCATCAGAAGGAGTGAGAAAAATATCGCATTCTATCAAGGTTAACAATCGTTCTGATCCTGATCAATTGATTGAAGATCTGATTGCGCAGAGATTAACTCGCTCTGATAGATCATGAGCAGTTATGAAGCCTATAAATATTTCCTCTTTTTGTAAATCTAAGATAGGTCATATTATAACTTGTATTTTCATTTACATTTATCAATTTTTGGAGAATACGCCCAGTGTAACTTTGAGATTAAATCTGCCCCATTGGAAGTGTAATTCAAAACTTCCAGACTGGTGCTCACTAGAGAGGCACTCTGAGTTACGCACCAGTGACAACGTCTATCACTACTATTGATTCTCATTTTTTTCCTGACAAAGCTCAAGACCAAGAGCAAGGCAGCATTTTACGATGGGTCTGTTAAACTGAAGCCCAAATCCCAAGATTACCCTCCACGTTGGAATTTTGGGCCAACTTTGAATTTTATGGTCCTAACTTAAGTTTTACCTCAGACTTTCAAATACCGCCTGAGGCTTTACAAAATATTATTAATCAATTGCTTGAAGGGGCCCTAATCCCTGGAATCCATTCTACCCAATTTCAATCTAATGCTGTACCTTCTATATTGCGGGAAGTGCTGCAAACCTCTCAAATGCCAGGAATTGGCCCTGAGCAATATTTTGCACCAAATTGTACATCCTACCTTATATCATTTATTACCTGTAGTTGGAATGAACCATCAAAGGATGCTCAATTTACTAGAAGGACTCCAGTCCTTGAATAATTATATTTCCAAATTTTTCAAATCAGCCTCTGAGTTTAGCCGAGATACTTGTGATGCTATCATTAGTAATTGGATTTTCCTCAACGAAGTACATCAGCACCTCATACAGCTCAATTACAGGATGTCCAATTTTGTTGATGTACAGTTCCCCTAGCAAGTTCAGGAGATTCAGAGATAATGGAGAGAGGGTATTTCCCAATTCTCTGAGCATAGTCAATCAATGGAGGAGGAAATTAGAACCTGTCTCTTCCAATTAGAACAAATGTACTCAGGAATTCAATTCTGGGTTAATGAAGTAGAGAAAGCCTCTGGAAATATGGGTCCTCCTGGGGTTGAAGGACCTTGTGGGCAACCTTGGGGTGTAAGACCACGTGGACCCCCAGGGAGTGTAGGGCCTCGGGGACCTCCAGGTGCCAATGGGCACTCAGGATCTTACCAGCAAATTGACTCTCTCTTGAACATGATGAACCACTTGCGTGAACAATTCTCTAAATTGGCCAGAGTGTAACCTAACTCCCAAGGGGGTGCCAATCGATCCCCTTTTGTCACTTCAGTCATTATCCAAAAAATTGATCAATCTGGGAAAATGGGCCAAGGACACTGATATCTTGCTACATGCTTGCAAATCAAAAGGGGAACTGCTCCAAGCGAAAATTGAGACGCTGGAACTCAAGTACAACGCACAGCAGGAACAGATTTTTGAGCTATCTCATTAATTAGATGAGAAAGTAGGGCATGCTGATCTGAATCGTCAGATTAATGAAGTTTGTACTGAAGCTGTTGGTCCTTACCCTCAATTTTCATTAAGTTTAATATTCCACCTCTTATGTTTCCACTCAATCAGAACAATCTGGAGCGCATGTTTTGACCATCAATGCTTCTATGAGTTTCAAGCCCATATTCAAGGACAAAAACTCCCCGGGGTAAGGCAGCATTATCTCCTTTCTATATCTTTATGAAAAGGCATTAAGTGAGGCCACAGATCACCAAAAGATGGATTACTTGCCTAATTTGCCTTATTCAATTGGCCCAGGGTATTATGGTGCCCACTTAATAACTTGCTCTACTTGGTCTAAGGTCAAAGAAGCGTTGATCAAAGAATTTGTGAGTGAGCAAACCTTGTCCTCGCAAAAGCAGGCTTTTATGGGTATACAGCCACACCAAAATGAATCCATCAAAGACTTTGCTCATTGGTTCTATCAGGAAGCTCAAACTCTAGTAGCCTGTGATTGGTTAAACTTAGATGATGCAGTTACTGCAGTTCTGTCAGCTTTTACTTCCAGGACTCAAATGCAAGTTTATCTAATCAAAGTAAAAAAGAATTTTCGAAGTATTTTGGACATTAAGGAGGCCTTATTGAAATTGCCTCCCTCAATTCTCCAAAAAAACCCCGAGTTTATTAGTCTCCTAGACCTAGTCACCCCAAAGTCTGCGCCATGCCTGAGAACACTAGGGCGATCCAGTAACTAATGTCATCGCTATTTCCATATTGAGGATCGTTGTTTTAAAAAGGAAGCAGATGAAAAAAGAATAGAGATAAGCCCAGTAAGATTCTCCACCTTGATAATGATATGAATGCGCAGCAAGAGCATCAAAGTTCAATTGAGTATAATAAGTATGAACATTCTTCTTATTTCTTGCCCTCCTTGTTGGCATTATCTTCTCAGTTTAGAAGCACCATTACCCATATTGACTTCTGAGTGAATCAAGTCAATGCCAAAGCTATCATAGATACTGGATCCCCGGTGAATGTTGTCTCATCAAAATTGGTCAAATGGATCAAATTAACACCTGATATTTCTCATTATGATAAATATGGCACAGCCAGACCTCAGAGTACTCGGTTTATTGGAGCTTTTTTGTCTCTTCCCCTGAAAATTGGGAAAATAACCTTTACCATCCCATCCATTGTACTCAATAATTTGAGTTATGACTTACTTTTGGGGACTCAATTTTATGAGAATTCGATGGAATTTATCAATCAACTGATTCGTCGTTGTCTCTCTTGGGGTATAGAGTTCCCTTACTTTTATCTGATCATGTTTCTACCCAATGTTGGTTATGTCTGCTAGAAGGAACCAGAAGTTCTTATTCACTTCAATATCATGTTGGGGATTCTCACTTAAAATTATTCCACACATTGGCGGATATTGAAGAGGGGATGCCTATTTTCTCCCCTGAGAAATTAATTATTCCACCAAAATCACAAGTAATTAATAACACTTCTTTGCATTTTTTGATTCATAAGGGACATTTATTACAAGTCCAAGGCACTGTCAATCCTTCTGCTAAAGAGCTCTTGCCTTGTCCTGGAGTATTGGATTATGCTTATTATGGATCATTATCTATCTTACTAGCAAACCTTGCCAATGAGCCGAAACTGGTAGATTGAGAGCATCCAATTGCTTATGTCAAGTTACTTTCCTTATCTCGTATCTATGATGTTAAACCCTTTGGGAGTCTACAAGACTTTGATTGGAAAATGATCAGGAACTCCTTACTGTGGTTCCTGCTATTAGAAAACACCTCTTTATTGAACAGGAGAAACAAGTGCTTCAATTGTTAGATGAATATTCCGACATCTTTGCTAAGCATACTTATGATTTTGAGAAGATGAAAGGAGTAGTGCACACTGTTGAAACTGGGGATCACCTTCCTATATGTGCGAAGCCCTATCATAAATCTAAAGTAGAAGAAACCCAGGTTACCAAGGAGTTGCATCAATTGTTGGAGGCTGGATTATTGAATCCCTCCAATATACCTTGGGCATCTCCATTGTTGTTGGTAAGAAGAAAGATGGTTCTCATTGAGTCATGATGGATTATCATCGACTGAATGCTATTACTCGATGGGATTGTTATCCCTTACATAGGATTGATGATTCTCTTAGGTTGTTGGCTGGATCCACCTATTTTTCGGCCATGGACTTAGCCAGTGGATACTGGCAAATCAAGTTATCACCAAAAGATCGCGCCAAGTGTGTCCTGATATTGAGTGAAGGGTTGTTTGAACCAACTCATATACCTCAAGGGCTAAGCAATGCCCCAGCAACCTTCCAAAGGGCCATGGACAGTATGCTACGGGATCTAAAGCTTACTTGTGTTCTGGTATATCTTGACAATATTACCGTATTCTCCAAAACTTTTACCAAGCATTTAGACCATCTAAAAGAAGTTTTCACCTGAATTTTGGGCTCTTCCTTAAAGCTCAAACCCTCCAAATGTTCATTCTTTCAGGAACGAAATGGACTTTTTAGGACATCAGGTTTCAGCTAAAGGGATTTGACTCCTCTTGGACAAAGTTCAAGCCATCCAACAAATGCCTCCTCCCTCTTCTTTATGGGATATTCAAGTCTTTCTTGGAATGGTTGGGTATTACCGGCAATTTATTCCCAACTTTGCTGATATGGCTGAACCCTTATTTCACCAGTTGCAAAAAGGAGTGTCCTTTGAGTGGGGTCAGCTCATGAACAGTAATTCAATTCTCTGCGTACCGCTTTGATCAGTGCACCTGTTCTAATTCATCCTTAATTTGATAATCCTTTCTT
Source organism: Massospora cicadina (assembly GCA_022478985.1). Classification (NCBI taxonomy): domain Eukaryota; kingdom Fungi; phylum Entomophthoromycota; class Entomophthoromycetes; order Entomophthorales; family Entomophthoraceae; genus Massospora; species Massospora cicadina. The sequence goes on along the minus strand of JAKSZP010013296.1, from coordinate 111,573 downwards.
TTTACATACTGATGCAAGCAATGTCGCTATTGGGGCTATCTTATCTCAGTGTGATGAAGAGAAGAATGATCATCCTGTTGCCTACTATAGCAAAACTTTGTTGAAGGCAGAACGCAATTATAGTGTTACTGAGCGGGAATGTTTGGCAGTAATTCTAGCAATCAAGAAATTCCGTCTCTTATTAAAAGTAACCATTTCACTGTTATTACCCGACCATTCCTCCTTATGATGGTTGCAGAACATGAAGGATCCTGACGGGAGGTTGGCCCATTGGGCTTTAAGGTTGCAAAATTTCGATTTCTCCATTGTTCATCGCTCAAGGGCTCAGCACCAAAATGCTGATGGGCTGTCCCAACTGCCTATTCTGACCTTTGAACTAGAAAAAGAAGAACGCTTATACAATCTTATTGGATGACCTGAGTTATGGGATTAAGAAACTGAAGAGGATTGAGCCTTTCTAAAGTCAATTACCAAAGATACTATAATTCATGATGGAGCTTTGTATAAGAAAGTCAAATCTAAGTGGTTGCCCTTCCTACATCCCAACTCTAGATATCACGCTATAATGGAAGGTCATGAACAATTTGGTCATAGCGGCTTAAAGAAGACTCAAGAATGGTTGAAGACTCGATACTATTGGAACAACATGACTGAGTTCATTCAAGAGACCCTTGACTCATGTCTTATCTGCAAAAGCCATGGAACTACCAACCACACGTATCAACATCAAGTTATTCCCCCAACTAAGGCGTTTGAGGTGGTCAGCATTGATGTTGTAGGTCCTTTACCTTGGGGATTGCATGGCCATCAGTATATTATTATGGCTATCGACCATTAAATCAAATGGGTTGAGGCCATTTCCATTGCTACCCCTTTGGCTAAGACTACAGCGTTATTCATATATCAGCATATCATTTCTCAACATGGGTGTCCCAAGGTCCTTATGTCAGATAATGGGACTAACTTCACCTTGAAACTTATACAGGAGTTATCCAAATTTAATAACACTACTCAGCGATTTGTTGTCCCATATAATCCATCTACAAATGGAGCAATTGAACAAGTTAATGGGACCCTGGTCTTGATTATAAGAAAGATGGCATCCACTGACCTGACTCGGTGGAATTTTTATTTTCCTAGTGCCTTGTTTGCTTATTGGATAAGCTACCACCGCATTATCAAGATGTCCCCATTTAAGTGTATATATGGGCGGGATCCTTCAGTCCTTATAGTGTTCAGACAATCCTTTAGGAAAGCATCCCAGGAAACTCCAATTTAACTATGAGGAATTTAGCTGACAAGATTATCCATTTTCAGGATCAAGCAATGAAATCAATTGAAACAACCACTTGAAAAGAGACTTAAAGGAGCAATCAACACAAACCTGTCTTACCTGAATACCAGATTGGGGATTACATTATGTACTATCATTCTCGGCCTGGTGGGCGGACTGAAAAGTTTGGAACTAATTGGTCTGGTCCCTATAGAGTTATATCTTGAAAAGCATTAGAGTATTTGATTGTTCATATTGATACTGGTATAGTGGTAAATCGTATTCATCCTAGGTTTTTAAAAAGTCATCCTCCACTGTGATCAAATCTTGAGGGGGAAGTTTCAGGATTTCACCAAATTCTCATATCTCTGAAAAATCCTCTTCATCAATTCCCCTGACATCATCAGAAGGAGCGAGCAATATATCGCAATCTATCAAGGTTAACAATCAATCTGATCCTGATCAATTGATTGAAGATTTGATCGCACAGAGATAAATTCGCTTTGATAGATTACAAGCAGTTATAGAGCCGATAAATATCCCCTCCTTTTGATAATTTAAGATAGGTCATATTATAACCTGTATTTTCATTTAAATTTATCAATTTTTGGAGAATCCTCCCAGTGTAACTTCGATATTGAACCTGCCCCATTGGAAGTGTAGTTCAAAACTTCCAGAATGGGTCTAGAACCCCAGGCAATACCCTAGGCTCTAATGGGCTAACGCCCTCAAGACTTGTGTTATGCAACAATCAGTGGTGTGAGATTTGGATCGTGATTTTAGTGTCAACCACGCGTTGTTCCCCAGGTTTAATTATTACCTCATATGCAGCATAGAAAGGGATGCCATCCCTTGCATCTACTGAGTCGGGCAATTTCCTAGTGTGGCGTCCAGAGGTGGAACAAGATAAAGTCATAGATGAAAAGGGTATTTAATCAGGCAAGAGTATTCATGCTTGCTGGGTTCCTTTTTAGATAAGACTAATGGGACTTCATAGCCTAATAATGAGAGGTATCCTTGCTTAATGTTTACTATTCCTTCGTAATCAATCATAAACTGAGTGCCGATGAGCATATCATATGTGCTGTTGTCCAAAGCCAAATCAGGGGACGATAAGATAAGCTTTCCAATGCAAGGGGAAGGGAAGAGTATGCCCTGATGGCATGGGTATAATTTGGGCCTGCAGTTCCAAATTCTTATGTATACTCCAAGTCAGGAGCTAGTTTTATTTTCTTGATAAGCTTGGTGGAGATCATGTTGACTGGGGAGCCTGTGTCCAGGATAGCCAGTATTTGGACCTTTTGAATGACACTTCAACTTGGTGAGCTTTCCTCCAAACTTGGGTGATAAAGCTAAGACCTCCTTGAACCGGAAGGTGGATGTTAACGTTTTAGCAGTCTCAGGGTATTTATCCATGATGGACTTTTAAGGATGAACCCAATGAAGAGGGCGAATCAAGCCAGCTAATAATTGGTCACCATCACTAGTAGTGTCAATCACTTTTGGACACCCTAGAAATGATTGAGGTACATCTCCTCAGGTATGGTGGTCTATCTACTTCTCCAGCGTTCAAATGATCAGGCACTTCTACTTCCTCGGGGGCTCCCAATATGTAGTAACTGACGTCATCATAACCCCCTCAGCTTCCTCCTCAAGAGTATTTGCAACAACAGACAAGGTAGCGATGGAGGTAGGGATACTACCACAGAAGATTGGGTAGCCGTAGAGTGTGCATTTACCAGCTTAGCTGGAGAGGTAGGCACAGCAGATTTAGTGATCTTGTGCGAGCATATGGTTGTTACAACCTTACAAGGCGTTGATTGCTTAGAAGGAGTGATAACCTTGTTAAGTTGTACTTGGGGAACAGGTTTTGTAGGGAGGATAGGCACAGATGAACGCACTCCCAACTGCTCAACAAGAGGTAGCTCCTCAATGGTGGATACTGGAGAAATCACCTCAGCAGCATTTGAGTTATCCCATAATTGGAAGTTGGCCACTTCGAGAAAAGCCTCTTTAATATCATGGAGATTTTTGAAGTGGCGTTTCACTGAGATGATGTGTCTGTCTAGAGAGTCTCGAGAGGCTAGCCCAGGTAACAGGGCGGCGATGGCATCATCAAGGGTAAGCCTGTTATAGGTGGACAACATTTTTGCAGCGAGGTAAAAGCGTTCAGAAAAGGCAATGGTTGATTCACCTTCAAACATACTAAGGCGCATAAAGGCTTTTTTTCCCTGTGTCAACTCTGTTGTGATCTGAAATCAGCCAGAAGAGCCTCTTTCACCTCTTCCCATGTTTATGAAGGGTTCAGGTTAGGGACTATCATCTCTTGCGCTAGACGACTCAAACAAGGAAGGATATGGCGCACTTTTTGCTTGTCTGTGGCGCCACTAATAGCGGCTTCATAAACGTATAGGAAGGTAGCAATGCTCCCCTCACCAGGGGTGAACTTGTCCTAAAGGGGGAGTTTGTAAGGGCGCTGTTCAAGCTCCTCAAGGTGGGACAAAGTGCTGGTTAGTTGCTTTTCAAGAGCAACGACTTTTAGCATACAGGACCCCCTGTAGTGAGCACCATTTTGTAGGAATCCAGCTTAGTTACGCTCGCTAGGTGCTATGCCACTGGATCCCACAGTGGTTTTTAATAAAATAAAAAATAAAAAAACTATAAAAATTGGTTCTTATGATTTTTTAAGATTAGTGCAGGGATAAAAATGAGAAAAACGATCCTTTTCTGACTTTTAACAATTAGTATTTATATTATATTAAAAGGTCAGAGGAATTCAGGGATAGGTTTGTAATAGCTTTGATGCTTTCCAATTTAGGTAATATGAGTGTCGATCCTATCAGATCATGTGAAAGTTAGTTGATTTTAATAAACAGACGTTGAGGTTTTGGGGCAGAATATACCCATGCGGCAGGGTTTTGACATACCCCAACCAATCACCACTCAAGAAATTTTTCTTACCTTGGGGGCCTGCCGCCACACCTATAAAAGGGGTGGCCCCCGTGCAGGTGTGGTGAAGGACTTAGTGCTGGTTAGGGGAATGTCTTCCGCTGGTTTCCCCAAAGTCCATTGCATGATTGGCAAAATTCAATCGTTTGTTTTTACTGAATGTTCCCATGCGTTTCAAACTGGTGTTACCCCAGTTTACAGGGTTCTACTGAGAATCAGCCAGGGTCTTTTGGCTGTTCTAGTCGACATTTTCATTCGAATTGCTCATAATGGCATTGGGGAATCGCAAATGGCTGACATTTCCCTTTTTTGGTGGAATTATACCTAAAATATTCTTATATTTGAGCTGCAAAGGTAAATGCCTGACATCCACAAATGGGACCGTGGAAAGAGCAAATGGAACCTTGGTTTCTACTCAAAAAACTGGCCTCCTCTGATCTCTTAACAGGGATCAATATCTACCTAGTGCTCTTATTCATACCGGATTAGCTATCACTGGATTTTAGAAATGTCTCCATTCCATGTCTTGTATGGGCAAGAACCAGGCATACCTGCCCTCTTAGCTAAGGATGTATTCTCTTCTAGAGTTGAGGAGCCAGAGAGAGTTATGAGAAGATTGACTCAGCGCATAACTAAAGCCCAATCTGAGGCTATGACCAATTTAGCCAAAACAGTAACAAAGGAAGGGCAGGCTGTAAATGAGATTTGAACCCCCTTACCCACTTTCCAAGTATCTGACAGGTGTTGTGCTACCATAACCGCATCACCCCTAAAAGCAGTAAACTTGGATCAATTTTGGAAGGGGCCTTTCACCCTCATTTACAAGAGAGAAAATGAGTACTCTATCAAAAATTTAGCTACTGGAATCACAATTAATCGCGTACATGGCCATTTCCTCTATCCTTCCTCGCCCCCAACATTCTTGAGGGAGGTGATCTCAGAAATTTGCCTTTGCAGCTAAAAAATAAGTATGCTTTAAGTCAAGTTCCACCAAAAAAGGGAAATGTCAACCATTTGCAATTTTCTGATGTCGTTAAGAGCTCCTTTAATGATAAAGTTGAGAATTCTGGCCAAAAGCCCCTGGCTGATTCTCGGTGGAACCTCATTATTTGGGGTAACACTAGTTCAAAACCTCTACGGGCACCAGACGTAAAATCCAACAGTTGGATTAATCTGACCTCACCACGGACCTTGGGGCAATCATTGGACGGCACTCCCCTGACCCCAACGAAGTCCTCCAATGCACTTAAGCAGGGACCCCCTTTTATAGGCTTGGCAGGGGTTCCTCAAGGTGCAAGAAATTCTCAGATGGGGATTGGCTCAAGTTCATAAAAACGTTACCTCACAGGTACATTTGGGACAATCAGAGTTCCTCTTCCTTTGTTTCTCTGACCTGAAGCGAGTTCCCAAGTTATGATACGTTATTCCTTCATATTTCCTAATTTGGACTAGGGTAACCTATTCCAAACTTATCCCCAAATTCCCTATGACCCTCAGAAATAGTATAAATACTAATAGTCAAAAATCGGAAAGACACTTTTTTTTACCCCGCGCTTTCAATAAAATAAATAAAAACCCCAATTTATATATTAGCGCTTATTAATAAATTTTATTAATACTCTCTGTGGGATCCAGCGGAGAAGTACCAGCGAGCACAAAAAGGCTGGATTCCTACATTTGGGAGCTATGTAATTCTTTTCTGACTTGCTGAATACTTTGGAATAATACTCAATTAGGTGATCTACCCCATCTCCATACAGTTGTTCTAAGATTGCACCAAGTCCCACATTACTAGCTCCAGTGTAAGATAGAAGGTCTTGCTAAAGACCAGATAAGCTAAAATTAGTACGTCTACCAATCATGCCTTTAACACAGAAAATGCCTGCTCCTGCTACAGGCTCCTTTCAAACTTTGTCTCTTTGCAAGAAGGTAGGTAAGGGTCCCTCCAAAGTTGTGGAATAGGAGATAAACTGCCTGTAATATCCCACTATTCCTAGGAATAATCAGACGTCAAACATACTCATGGTTGGATTCATAAACACAATCACGTTAATCTTCCCATGCTGAGGCTTAATCCTGCTAGCTAATCTTAAACATAAGGAACTCTTGTTGTCACTTGAGGAAAGTGCACTTACTTCTCTTCAGTTTCAGGTTGGGTGTGCGCAGCCACGTAAGGAACTCCTGGAGGTGCTGTAAATGTTCCTGGAACGTGTGACTGAACACTGTGATGTCATCAAGGTATAATAATATACTCAATGACTTAAGATTGCCAAAGATGATATAAATTGCTCGGTGGAAGGTTGCAGGGGCATTACAGAGCCCCTGTGGCATCATTGCGGGTTCAAACAACCCTTGGATTCTGATTAAGGCGCATTTTTCCTGTTCTACGGGTGAGAGCGCCATTTGCCAGTAGCTGCTGGCTAGGTCCATGGATGAAATTTATTTCAAGATGCCCAGGCGCTTCAAAGCATCATCAATGCATGGCAGCAGGTATGAGTCCTTCTTGATAATCTCGTTTAAGCAGCTATAATCCATGACAACCTATGGTTCCTATTCGTCTTGCACACCAGTAACAAAATAGATGCCCATGGGTTTTTTTATTGACAGATTACCCAGCTTCAGCTAACTGGTTGAGCACTTGTACAATGACTGCGTCCTCTTTTTTTGAATTTTAGTAATGTTTAGTCTTATTGGGGATAGCGGAACTGGTGTCCATCTTATAGACCTCCCCTATGCACAGGCCATAGTCACAGAGGCCGCTGCTGAAGATGTCAATAAATTCATCCAAAGGTTCGTCCAACTCTGTTTGCTCCTTAGAGGTCTCATCCCCAAACCTAAGCTTGTCAAAACCTCCTACTGCATTTATGGACTGGATATCTTGGCAACTGGTCAGTAAGGCCAGTGCTACAACTTGTCCCTTTTTAACTTGGATCAGTTGGGTAGTGATGTCCCCCAAAACAAGATTTAGCTCTCCAGAGTAGGTAGTATCATAGAATCCTGGTAGTACTATGGGTTCTCGCTCTTAAATTCCATCTTGATCGTACATTTCTAAGTTGGTGTTAGGTGGAATCTTTACAATGATTGACTTGGCATTCTACATTAGACACCCAGTCCAATTTCTATGGTTTCACTTGCACTCAGATGAAGCCCTTCCTCTGCACTCACAGTAGGCGGTAGTTGCTTTTACACCATTCGCAGTCAATGTGTAATGAATGGAATAGATTGATTAGTCCATTTCAACCAAGCACATATGCTGTTTTTGTGGTTTACGTCCTCATTCTTGAACACCAGGGGTATTGGTAGCTCAAGATGCTAACCATGCTTGTGGTAAATTCGATCTTCGCCCCTAACTTCATTAGAAACTGTGTCCCAGTAATGAAATCATAGCGGTCATTGTCCAATACTATTTTGGGTGCCATCAGGCCATACTCCCAAAGCGTAAAGATAACGCTGAATATGCTCCTGTGGCGCGAGGAATGTCAGGTCCTGCTGAGCAGTATTTCACATTGTTTTCATGTCAGGCATAAACTTGAGTTTTTTATAATTTTAGAGGAGATAATATTAAATGAAGCCCAAGTGTTCATCACTGCCAGAATGCGCACATTCAGTATGATTGCTTTCATCATCATTACGCTCTTGCCAAAGGGTTTCCAGTGGCCAGGACGTCAGTGGAAGATTTATTGAACTTTTTCAAAGCAACATCGCTTGTAATGGCCTTAATAGTGTCTTGCCATATGGCGCCAGATTCTTAAATGTAGGTGCGACCAACTTCTCTCTTCCTTCAACTGATTTAATCAATCATGTAGGCTCATTTTCTTGGGCCATGTAGGTATGATTAGATACAGATCCATCAGCACCATGAACTCTCAACCTAGCCAATACAGCCACTGTGCTAGGAGCCCCTATCACATGGTAACCCGCACTAGCTAAGTCTTCATCTTCATGGTCGTCCTCACCCTCAGTGTGTGGATCCACCCAATTTACTGTATAGGTTTGTCCTCTTTAGGGTTTGCTCATTATTTTTCAGCTGTAAAAATTAAAAAGGATCAAGCAGAGTGGTCAGGTTGATGACAATTATGGCACTTAAATTCTTGACGTGGCAAGAGTTCATGAGGTTTGTTACTCTTCTCCTTTTTCTTTTTGCCCTTATCAATGGTGACATAATTGGGCTTATTGACTCATCGAGGGGTGTTGTAAGTGTCATTGGCTTATATCAGATTGGTATGTCCCTTTTACATTGAGTAGCGCCTCCTTAAGCGCTTTAAGGGACATTGCACTATTGACCGCCAAAGTCATATGCATCTTCAGATTAGAATGCATCTCCAGGGAGCTTAACAAAACGTTTTTGTCAGTGGGAAGATCCATGGTTCCTGTTATCCCTTAAATCTGGGACTTAAGGTAGAAACAAGAAGATTAATTCATGACCAGCCCATTTTTGACCATCTTCAATAGTAGTAATTCTTTCTCCAAATTCTGGACATCCTATTCACTGCTAAAATTAGAAAGTAAGATGCTCTTGACATCAGTCCAAGTTAATCCAGGTATGAAGCTTAAGATGAGATTCTCCTGAGCCTCACAGCTCATGAATCCTTGAACATGGTGAGCCTTCTGGTAATCGCTAGTGCCATCCATGCTATTTTTGTACATTTGGAGGAAACCAGCAATTGCCCCTCTCCTGGTGTGTACATAGTCTTGAAATAGAATTTAAAGTTTAAATCCTATTCAACAGGATCAGAGTGCATCATAGTTGGCTGAGTACAAGTTTTGACTGGCTGTTGTGTACATCTTTGAGCAATCCATTCAGATGCTCCATATGTGTTATAGGTCAAGTAGATTTACGCTCTGGTGCAGTGAAATTTAGTGCCTTCAGAAATTTAATACTCTTATCCATCACGACTAGCAAGTTGTCATGATGCTCCATGCGCTCTCCATACTAATTAAGAGTGGTGATGGTTTCGCCATTCTCTTTCTTAAGGAATATAAGTTGCTCCACGAGGTTCTTAAGAGTAAGTTCCATTTTGATAATTGGTGAGGATCCTCTCACTATGGGTAGTGAGGTAATTCTAGCTCTTTAAGCGGTCTCCTTGACACGCTCAAGATCAGTACACAAATTATGCTCTTCAAAAACCAGGGTATAGACTCTAGTGTCAGGATTCTCCCTTTATTGGGTGAAGCCCCAACTAGGGGTCAGAACCCGCCTATGGGCAGATTCCAGATTGGGCTCCCCATTAACTTAGGTTGATCCTGCTCCAAAGTATTTGGGATTGACCCAAATAAATAACTTATATTTAAATTATACTTGACATCTGTGACTAAATGATGAGGATGTCAAACAATTCAATCAGGTTAGTGGGTAATTACCATACAATGTCAAATTCAATCAAATCATCTTTTTGGGATCACCCACAACTAATGCTGAGGATAATCCCACTCCCCATCTTATTAATTAAATTATTTATACTTATCCATCTTTGGCAATCAATGCTGACATTTTACCACTCCTGATTCCATCCTTTCCTGATCCATCAAGTTCTTATAATACCTCAAGGTTCATTCTAATAACCACCGTTTCTCACCTATCTCCTTTCCTTTTTTAGCTTTATTTAAGGCCTTGATGGCCTATTAACTCGGTGGGGGCTTTGGGGCCTTGATTAATAGGGGCTGGGTTGGAGTTGCTCCCCCAAAGTCCTGACAGTGGTGCTCACTACAGGGGCCCCTGAATTCTCAGTGAGAGCTAAAATCGGAAGGATGAGGGGTGATCACTGCAATAACTTTAACCTGAGGCTTACCCTGGCCCCAGCCCCAAAGAGGGAAAGCCAGGATTATCCTGGCCCCTGACCCCAAAAGGGCAAGCGAGGATGTGGGGGGACTATGGGCCCATTAAAACTAGCCTGGGTGACCAAGACCAGGTTACCAGGGTGTCATCCCTGATACTAGCTCTTATGCCAATGTTGGCCCCAGCGTTGATGCCAGGACCTCCTCCCAATGCCGGCCTCAGCGCCAATGATGGGTGTCAACCCTGATGTCAGGACCTCCTCCTGATGCCAGCTCCAGCACTGATGCTGGGTGTCACCCCAATGCCAGCTCCAGTACCAATCCATCTCTAAGCCGATGGCCCACCCTCAACTATGACCCCTTGTTGAGGCTTGGAGGGGCTCTGTCAGGATTCTCCCTTTATTGGGGAAGCCCTGACTAGGGATCACGACCTAGCTATGGGTGGATGCCGGATTGGGCTCCCCATTAACTTGAGTTGAGCCTGATTCAAAGTATTTGGGATCAACCACATTAATTAATTTATATTTAAATATACTCAACACCTGTGACTAAATGCCAAGGATGTTGAGCAATTCAATTGGGTTTGCAGGGAATTACCATCTGACGTCAAATCCAATCAATTCATTCTTTTGGGATCACCGGCGACTAATGGATAGGATGATCCCACTTCCTGGTGTATTAATTAATTTATTTAAATTTTTTTATCTTTGGGAATCAATGATGACATTTTCCCACTACTGATTCCTTTCTTTCCTGATCCATCAAGGTACTATAAATACCTTGAGGATCATTCTTTTAAATTACCATTTTTCACCTATCACTTTTCCGACTTTAGCTTTACTTAAGGCCTTAATGACCTATTAATTCGCTGGGGGCTTTGGGGCCCTGATTAATAGGGGCCAGGTTGGTGTTTCTCCCCTGAAGTCCTTTCATTTAGTGTGCATGGTATCCTCTCTCTCACCAGGAGTTCAAAGGAATCCTTTCCACATTCTCTGTAAAACACCTCAATATCTGAATTTTCGTAAGTTGCTCAGTAGAAATAATATGATCATCATAGAGCCTGATGGTGCCATCCCTGTAGTGAGCACCAAAGTCTGCGCGCCAACCTTGGCTCTCTTAACTTTAGAGGCTGACTCGGTGCTCAGGGATCTACTCCACGCAGATTAAGCATAAAACAACTTTCGCTAACATCACAACAATTTTCACAAAGCAAAGACTCATCAGATGCTACCCCTTGGTGCATCTATTGCTTGGCTAACTGCTTGCACTCTTGGCAGACTTCTTGAAACTTTTTGACATTGTTGACATATGTTGGACTTTGTGTCTCAACTATAACCTTCTCAAAATCTTTCTTGGCATTATCAGCACTAAGATATCCTTGATAGAGTGTCTTCTTCAAAACAGGTAATCCCAGACTGGATACTGGCGATTATTTCATATAGTTTGTCATGATTCCAACCATAATGGGAGACTAAAATGAGTTCAGTGATGGGAATTGAACCTGAGTCAGCTAAATAGCTTGGCTTTTATCAGGGGATAACTCCTGATGTCATTCCACGCCCTAGTATTGGGGTTTAAACCCAATCTATGAGGCAAGCAAGTCTTATTGGAATAAAATGAATAACCTCCCACTGAATCCCCGATTTGTTTGAGTCTAGACCTTAGCTTGGGGATTTTATTGAACCAAACTCCCATATAGCGATGCTTGGACTAAAATAAACACTACGATTTTTCTCCCTTTTCGCAATTTTTAGTAAAAATTGTATCTGTTTTGGAATTTGCCTCGCTAGACTTGATATCTGGATTAACAAGACTTAACAACCAAGAGAAGAAACTAAGGTAAGTATCCAGCACCCTTGAGCTTTGGTCACTGGCCAAACAAACAAACAATAAAGAATCCATGGTATCAACCCATGATCCTGCCAAAGCTGGTGCTCCCTGCCAGGTAGCACCCCAAATTTACAGTGAAATTTGTAAAAATAATACAACAAAAGCAAATATGGATAATAACGATTCTGTTTTAGAAAACTCCTCAGATCATGAAGCTGCCCATCTCAGCGACCTGCAACCTTATCTGTTTGGTACATAGATTGGAGAAATGAGTGCTCCCCACTAAACAACATCAACTTGGCTTTAAGCTGCTAATACCGCTTTAAAAAATGAAGTACGCCAATCATACCAACTTGTTGCCACAAAGACAACTCTCAGTGCTACCCACGAATAAGTAGATTAAATAGAAATGATTTAAACAATCTCAGATACAAGTAGATGTGCTTCAACCTCAAGCGTATTCCTGAGATACCACCTCTTCATTATGTGAAAGTGCTGTCCCATATCAGTTCATGTCGTTTTTCCTCTAACCCCCAAGTGGTACATTTAAATCTTTGTTCAAAAAAATGTCCCCGGGGAGGGAAGTATTTTCTCCTTCTTATAGCGCTATGAAAGCTCTATGGAGAAAGCGACTGACCATCAATGGCTTGAAAACTTGACTAAATGTTTTAGTCATATTGCTCAAGACATTATGATCCCCCATCTGATGCATTGCTGTACTTGGACTGATGCCAAGGCTGCCTTGATTTGGGAATTTGGGAACGACCTAATCTTAACCAACCAAAAACAGACCTTTATGGGTATCAGCCTTAATTGGGGGGAAACTATCAGCAAATTTGCCCACCGTTTTTACCTCAAAACACAAACTCTGGTTTCAGGGAATTGTCTTACAATAGATGATGCAAACACTGCTGCTTTTTGGCATTTAAAAACATGCCTAATATCTTACTTTTTCTAAAGTGATGTACTCTAAATTTTTGTCTCTCCTTTAATATTAAAGAAGCTATTTTGGAAATTCCAGCTGACCTGCTTAAACCTATTGGGCCCAATCATTTTAATAATAATAAGAACAAGCCTTGGGATCAGGTGGTATCAGTTACACCCCCCAATCCGCCTACGCCTAAATTATACTGCACTCATTGCAGAAGAAACAACCACACTGTAGCTGACTGCCGCATTTCATAACGTAATTTGGCAAAATGATCATTCAGTATAGGGCAAGAGGCTCCCTATGCTGACAAAAAACAAGTGCCTCAAGACTCTTGTTCTAGTTCTAGCTGTATCCCCAGTACTTCCGGTTGTTTTGTGTTAGCTGCCCTGTCAGAAGTTAAAGTTTCTATGTCTATTCATGAAAATAAACACCTACATCTTTCTTACTTCTATGTTGGTCAATTACAAACTAATTTTGGCGTTAAGCTCTTCTATAGAAAACCAAGCCTTAGCAGATAATACTTTTAAATGTACTGAACAATCCTGAGCTTGGCCACAGCAGAATCATCCTCTTGCTTCACTACAAATCCCTAATGATAGTCTATTAGTATTAACTCCTAATTTGGATCTTTAGTGGTTCAAGTCAAAGTAGTAGTCCATAAGTTAAAGTCCTGGCGATAAGTGACACTGGTTCTCCAGTTAAAGTTATCTCCTCCCAGTTTATCCAAAAGATAAAAATGGCTCCAGACTTGATTCATGAAGATGGATATGGGATGGCAGGTAGTCAGTCTACTAAGGCGATAGGAGACTATTCTACCTTAACCCTTCATATTAGGTGTTTTTAATTACTGCCCCTGCCATTGCGCTAGAAAAGGATAACTACAAGTTGCATGTTGGGGTCCAACTGATGTGGAAGTTTAACTGCATCATCAACCACAAGGAAAAATACCTATCCCTACTAGGGTATCAGACTCCATTAATATTTGAACTCCTCATCAAAAATAAAGGAGCCTCTAAAAAACGGACATGCTTCCTTGAATACCCATCCTCCATTTACAAAAATGAGTACCAAGTCCTAGGGGAGAAACTAAGTTACCCCCAGAGGCAGTGGATCTCAAAGATGGGATCTTTCTGTATACCCATCATTCTATTACAATACCCTTGGTCTCACAAGTTATTGTAAATATGGAAATTCATATTATTACCCCTCCTGATCATATTTTGGAGCTTAGTGGACACACAAACCCTTCCATCAAGAAGCATTGACCTGCCTGGGAATTTTGGATCCTGCCTATGGAAATTCTATCTCTATTCTATTAGGGAACTTAACCACTAAAACTCTCCAGGTCCCTCAGCTTGCCCTATTACTTATGTAAAACTATGTCACATTAAGAGTATTGCCGATTTAAGTTGTTTTGGCTCATTACAGGATTTAGGATTCGATCCCCCACCAAATATAGCTTTGGTTTACAGTAGAATTGGGGATAATCTTAACCCAAACGAACGCCAAGATGTTGAAAACCTCCTTGAGGGGTATGGTGATATTTTTCTTGGGACCAAGTGACTATGGGAAAATGCCCAAAAATTTATCAAATCAAAACTGAGGATCACCCTCCATTTAAATCCCAATCATATCAAAAATCCAAAGTGGAGGAATCCCATGTGGCCTTAGAGTTACAACAGCTGTAGGAGGTCGGGTTACTTGTGCCTTCCAAAAGTCCATGGACTTATCCACTCTTATTAATTTGGAAAAAGGAAGGTGGTCACTATGCTGTTATGGATTATTGCTGCCTCAACTATATCACTCGCAAAGATAGTTACCCCCTGCCATGTATAGATACTCTTTATGCTTAATGTTGGGGTCCCACTATTTTTCAGCTATGGATCTTGCCAGTGGATAATTGCAAGTAGATTTGTCACCAGAAAATTGGGCAAAATGTGCTTTCATCTCAAGTGAAGGATTATTCAAGCCACTCAAATGCCTCAGGGGTTGTGTAATGCTACTGCTACCTTCCAACGCGCTATGGATGAACTACTAGGCGATTTAAAACGCTCCTGCGTACTAGTTTATCTTGATGATATTACCATTTTTAAGAACCTTTACTGAGCATCTAGATCACCTCAGGCAAGTCTTTCAGCGGTTATAGTAATCGTCATTAAAACTAAAGCCATCAAATTGCTCTTTCTTCCAGAGTGAGATGAAATTTTTTGGGTCATAAGGTAAGTAAAGCCAGAATATCCCCATTAGATGATAAAGTCTTGGCTATTGCTAAGATGACCCCTAAATCCCCATGAGATTTACAAGTTTTTATAGGAATGATGGGCTATTATCGCCGATCTATCCCCCATTTTGTAGATACTTCCAAGCCATTGGTGTATCTACTTAATAAAGGAATAACCTTTCAGTGGAAAGAAGAGCAACAGCAGGCCTTCAACCTGCTACGCATATCTCTCTCCCACTCTCCCATACTTATTCATCCAAATTTTACCAACTCTTTCTCCTTTTTACTGATGCTAGTGATATTGCCATTGGAGACATCCTATCGCAGCATAACAAAAACTTGGTAGACCATCCTATCGCCTATTATAGAAAAGCTCTAACCAGAGCTGAACACAACTATAGAATTATGGAATGCAAATACTTGGCGATATTATTGGCTAAAAATATTTCCAACCTTATCTATATGGGAAACATTTCACTATAATTACTGACCATGCTTCCCTCCAATGGCTACAGAAAAGAAGGACCCCAACAGAAGGTTAGCCCAATGGGCGTTAGAACTTCAGAATACCACTTTTCCATCATCCATCAACCAGGTCCCATACACTAAAATGCAGATTGCTATCCCAGCTGCCCATATTAACTTTAACTGCCCCTGAGGAAGATCAACTTTACAATCTCTTGACTCAACTACACTTATGAAAGATGAAATCCTTACCTTTCAAAAGGAATTAGCAAAAAATTGGCGGGTCTCCAAGTCAAAAATGGCCAACTGTGCAAAGTTGTGTCCCAAAAATGGGTGCCTCATGTACGACCTTCAGAGTGAACTGATGTCATATTGGAGGGACATCGGCAAGTTGGCCACAAAGGAATTCAGAAAACTTACAAGTGGCTCAAGGCACAATGTTACTTGGAAGGAATGATTGTTACAATCCAAGATTTATTGGAGTCCTGCTGGTATGCCAAAGTCAAGCTGGACCTAATTCCCAGTCACAACATCCAGTGGTTCCTCCCTGTGAACCCTTCCATACTATTAGCATTGATGTTGTGGGACCTCTCCCTCGAGCCCTAATGGTCACTGGTTCCTCCTACTGGCCATAAATCATATAACTAAGTAAATTGAAGCTATATCGTTACCTTCCACTTCAGAAAAAGCTACTGTCACCTTCTTATTTAATTGAATTATCACCAAGCATGGGTGCCCTCACATAATACTCTCCTAATGGGCAAAATTTCCAATCATCACTGGTAAATGATTTTGCCGAGCTTATGTGATACATATAGCTATTTTCCACTCCCTACCATCCTGCCACCAATGGAATGGTGGAGTGGGAAAATGGTGCCCTAAAGGCCACCCTCCAGAAAGTGGCCACAACTGTACCTCTTTGTTGGCCTCGATATTTTCCTAGTGCGATTCTGGCCTACAGAATAAGCTATCACCAAATCATTGATATGTCACCCTCCCAGGCTTTGTATGGACGAAAGCCCCAGTTGCCCTCCAGAGTGCAAAACATGTTAGATCAGGCATCCCCGGACGCCCTTGAAGTTACTATGCAAAGCATTGCCAATGAAATCACCCAACTTCAGGATCTAGCTTCCAAAACTTATTGGTGACCACAAATAGAGAAACTAACAATTTAATGATAAGCATGACCTCATGTACACCTTCCAACTGGGTGACCTAGTCTTTTTCTACCATCATCAGCCTGGAGATCATGATGATAAATTGGGAACCAACTGGTTGGGGCCTTAAAAGGTCATTTATAAGCGGGGAAATGAACACTTGATTGTAGAGGTTATTAATGGTACAGTAGTAAACCGCAATAGTCACTTTCTCCATCCATTTTCACCCCTATGTCAAGATCTAGAGGGTGGCGTTGTCAGGATTCTAACCTGAAAGGGAGATTTGAATGAGGTCAGTGATATGAATTGAATCTGAATTGGTCAAATAGCTTGGCCTTTATCAGGGACAACTCCCAATAACATTCCATGCCCTAGTATTGGGATTCAAACACAATCTATGAGGTGAGCGAATCCTATTGGACCAAAATGACTAACCTCTCATTGAATTTTCGATTTGTTTGAGTCTAGATCTTAGCTTGGGGATTTTATTTAACCAAACTCCCATATAATGATGCTTGGACTAAAATAAACACTACGATTTTTCTCCCTTTTCACAATTTTAAGTAAAAATTGTATATATTTGGAATTTGCCTCACCAGACTTGATATCTGGATTAACAAGACTTCTCAACCAAGAGAAGCAACTAAGGTAAATATCCAGCACCCTTAAGCTTTGGGTCACTGGCCAAAAAAACAATAACAAAGGATCCGTGTACAACCTGTGATCCCAACATAGATTAATACCAGATTGAATACTAGGGATTACTATTTTGATAAAACACAAGTTAAAGCAAAAGGTATAAACTTAAGATTCTGTAGAAAGGTTTTCCTAAAATAATATAAAATGAAGTCATATATACTATGAGGAAAATCAAGTAATAAATGAATTAGATATTGTAGAATGAGTGATTTAGGTTTTGATAGAGGATTTTTCTGGATACACTAGTCAGATGGCGTCTGACTGCTGCTGTGGCTTGTTCACTCATTTTCTCTAATTCCTGTATTTTTGAGCTTAATCTTACAGAAGTTGCCCCTGAACCTGAATGTTCAGGGGCCATTGTGCTGAGCACACTTCTGGGTTTCTGCTCATTGTTACTTCTGGTGAAATAAGTTGATTACCATATCTGGTTAAATGCGCCTTAACATTTGGTTTGAGAGTAGGCGCTCCCACAATGTTCCTCATATCATGGCTTCAAGTTAAGTGGGAAATTGGATGACTGCCTGATATGGTAATATGCATGTTTTTATCTCTGATAATTCGCTGTCATAACTAGCTTTACTCATCAGGGCTTATTGGCGTATTTTTATTTATTTTAGCCCTCAAAGATATAAAAGGGGTCAAATTTCATATAAATTTTGGATGGCGTTGTCATCCTCATTCAACAAATATTCGAATTCTTCAAAACAAAATTTATTTGAATTAAGTTTTTGCTGGAAGGCAAATTATTTAGGCCATTGGTGCCTATAAAAGGGTCTCTATCACCCTCATCTACGATGCCCTAGTTGCCAGTACCACCAACAATTTGGATATTGTTTTTGTTGTTTAAACTGTTTTGGCTGGGTGAGGTCTGACTAGAAGCACCGCTTGTGAGCTCATCCGTGAAACTATCTAAAAAAGCATATGTTACATTAAAGCTCCACCCAGGAGCTTGACCAGAATCAAACCCTTCTCATAATGGAAGCTTATGCCACCAAAAAAAAAAAAGTGAGCAAAAAACCTAACCACGTAATCTAGAGCCCACTAACAAGTAAAAATTATAGATTTTCTATTACAGTAAAAGAAAATTAGCAATTACCCGCTGGAATACCCATGGAAAAGAATGTTAATCTGCACCCTCAAACCCAGAACTGAGACCAGTTGCCTCTCCTCACATTCACCAAGAACTTTATACCAGACTTAAATCACTTGCCCTGAAAGAAACCCATTCAGGATACCACTCCACGTCAAAATGCACCAACACATCTATTAGAAACTTAACCCACAACAAAAAATTATTGATCTTGCGATCTCAAACATTCTGAACCTCAGAGTGCACACCATGTAGAAGAAGTCAGAACCTTAATTTAATTTGCCTGCCTTATTAACTTGCAAAAATGTCCTATACCTCCCTCATATCAGCCTGAAGGAGTTTTTGCTAAAAAATTTTAAAAAAGACGATGATCACCATCAGCCTTGGAGACCTGTGCAAATTAAATCCTGAGCTCTATCAAGATCTTCATCAAGCAATTAAATAATCTGACTCAAATCTGGTACAGTAAACCTTCAAGAAACTCTGTTCAATAATACTGTCACACCGCATACCATTAAATTTCTTTCTGGTTACACCTTTCTTATCATCTTAGACACTAGCCTTCTGCCTACATTGTTACAAAGAAATTCCTCCTAGATATTGGATACAAGGACATACAACACAGTGACCTGGTGTTTATAATGGTCGGAGGCACCCAACAAGCCTGCTATGGACAAGTTTTTGACCTACCCATTGAGATCTCTGGGAAAAGCAGATACATAAACGTCATTGTCTTTGACCACAACCATTTCCCTATGTTTTTGTCCTGCCAGACCTGAAGAAAATTTGGCATCCATGCAAACTTTGTCAGTGATTAGTAGAACATCCATACTGATGTTGGAATAAAACTTATAAGAACTCCTACTTCAACGTTGATGCCCAACAAGAATGCCACACCCAAATTGTGACCAACATCTATTCTGAATTAGATGGCCAAATTCAATCTTGAGCTTAATAAAAACCCCAGAAAACTTAGTCAACCCAACTCTTAGAACAGTGCCATGATATCTTTGCCATGTGAGCGATGACATACACCTTTTGACTTTAGGATATCATTACATAGATGTAGAAAATGCAGCAGTGTCAGGATTTGATATGTCCACACATTATCCAGCTTAATTGATTATTCTAATCTGCTTATCCACTAGGAGATTTATCTTGCTAGTGGATGTTGGAGTTATCAATTATACAAGATAACTGTTGTTTGGAGTACTATCCTAAATGATTAATAGGTAATTCTTCTGAGTGATACATCAGATTGGTGTGCTGGATTGCTTAATCCTTGTGGGAGTGATCCCCAACAATAAAAAGAGAATAGGTTGCCGTTTTACTATTGATAACTTAAATTAGCTTGTAGGAGTCAATTGGGTTTAGTTGCTGATCAACTAAGTGATTTATGAGTTGCTGGAGAGTTATGCCACATGTAATAAAGCACTTTTAGATTAACCTTTTCAGGATCTCAAATTGTTGTTTATAGATAAGAGCCCCTTACCTAAGCAGGTTGGTACTTGTTGAGGCAAATTTAATGAAAGTTGAGTGAAGGTTTTGGGACACATCCTTTATTTTAACTCGAAAAAGTCGCTTTAAGACTATCCAAGTGAATCTGGTTAAAACAGTTGAGAAAGAATATCGTTTTGAGCGACGCTGGAGGGTTAGTTCATCAATGTGGCTGACATATCTAATAGGGCACCAACCAAAAAGCTGGGCGCCGAATTCCCTATAATTTCCCTTGAGTTTTTAATAAAGCAGATTTGATCAAAATAAGATTTATAATAAAATTTCATAATTTAGACTGTTTGCTATTGTGATTAGAGTTGGAAGGATAAGAAGATCCTTGGTCTATATTATTATGTTCTCAGAGGACTCTGCGTGATGAGAAGTGATGTGAAGAACCTCTGAACCAAGTGAGGTTAAGTTCTACCTAAGAGGGAAGAAGTCCCTACAGTTTTCCAGAATACCATTCAAAATTTATGATAATCACCAGGCTGGTGTTGGACCTGTTAACCATCTTGTCTATCAGAAGTTCAACTAGAACAGTAGTCTTCAAACTACTACTGCCCCATATAATCCATTATCAACAAGTCAAACAACGCACATACAAAGAACCTGTGCAGTTAAACAAGGGAGCTGAAGTGAGTTACTATATAAAAGACTAAACAGATCCCAAACATTTAACAAATGGTGCTCGATTGAGTCAAACCTGTTCCCAGTTTTAGCAATTGGTGCATACTATAGGGGGTAGTTTGAGTTTTAAGCTAATTTTGATAAAGAAGATCATATTAAACATCTCTTATAAAAAAGAATTACAAAATCTTTGTATGTAGTTAGAAAACATCAACAAGAACGCGCTCAACTAGGCGTCACAGGATGATTATAATGCATTAGAAAAATGAGTGACGAAGGCCAAGGAAGAGGACAAACAAATTGGTAATTTAAGAATGATTTCTGTGGGAAAGTCAACTTCTTGAAGCGCAAGGAGGTTGAATTGAACAAAAAAGTATTGTTTCAAAAGGGTGAGAATGAAGAAGATCGAGAATGCATATGTCAGATCATTGAAAAAGTAGCATGGTTATTGAAACACATAGAAGAACTGGAGCCCACCAATGTTATTGCGCGCAAGTAGAGGCAGAAGAAGCTGAAACATCATTTACAAAACTACAGTTAGGAAGATTTCAACACCCAGTAATATGCTTGGGTTGTTTGGAGCAAATTCAGAAATAACCCCAAAGGTACTCCCATGGACAATCGAGTCATCAGGCAGGATTTCCTTGCAAGTGGAACCACAGAAAATTTTGGAACACACCAAAATTACCCACGCTCCATTGGGATAACGCCCTTGCATATATCTGATTATTCAAGATGCTGATGTTTTTAGTGACCAACAAAAGGCAGTGATTTTCATGAGGCGCCTGAACACTGATTGTCAGAATCTGGTGTTACCTTATCTGAGTAGGGACAATTGGTCTTATCATGAGGCTAGAAAAGCCATTATGTTAGAAATCAGAAGCCCTATGCGGATGTATAACTGCAAGTCAGAAATTATTGGGGTTTAATTCCGGAGAAATGAGACCCTAGTAGCTTTCATGGACCAATTCTACTAGGAATCACAGATCCTGGACAGTGCAAAAGCGCTAATGGATTTTAACACCTAATCATGCTGCAAGCGGTGCTATGGCCCTATTATAATTTGCACCATACAATGGCTTCAGCATTAGCGATACAAAATCTACATAAAAATGGTGGGTTTTAAAAATGTTGGGAGCCACTTTTAAAGTCCCAAACCGAGCATAAAAAGTGATCAAGACTCAAGTCAAAATACTGTAAAATCCCTGATAAATAAGGAGCACCAAATTGATTTATGTTGGGGAATAAACCCAAAATACAAAATGAGTTGACAAGACGCATATCCACTTCTACCAATGTGGGAGACCTGTGCATTTCGCCGCTCAATGTTTGAGCAAGAAATACAAGGAGCAAGTTGCTCTAGTCAAGAAAATGAAAAGAAATTAGTCTAGAATTGGGTAAAGGTCCCACGGGCTAGAAAAAGACAACCTGGAAGCATGGATGGTCTTGTTCCACTGAAAATCTATTCATAATGAAGATTTTAAGCAGGGCCAGCTTGGGTTGAAACTGAGTCCGCTGGAAAAAGTCCCAAGATATGAGGCATTAGATGAGGTAAAGGCAAGTGATCATGAGAGTTTGGAGGGAGTCAATTGATCTTACATTATTCAATAGATGCATATATGAAAAATGATGAGGTTGAAGTTCAAAAATTTAAGTTAACATTATATAAAGTTAACATTACTATATCAATAAGAGTGATTAAGGATCATTTCCTAATCTGTTTAAGGAACTAAGAAAAAAATGTTAAGGATGACAAAAAATACCAAATAAGTTCAAAGAAGAAAATTGCTATCTCCCATGTACCGCTGAACCATGAGAGTGGTCAAGTCCTGGAGTGTTGGTCAATTCCCAGGTGGGGACCGCTGAACCAGAAGAGTTAGTCAATGTAACGCATCGGCTCCTTCCAATGAGCCACAAATGAGTTGGGCAACAGAATCCATGTTACAGACCATAGGGCTGACAGGGCTCCTGATAATACTCTCCTTGTGCTCGCGCTACAAGACTGGACAACACCCCCTGGAAGACAGTTGCAAGTATACTTAACCCCAGCAAAATGCCTTGACTCCAAGACAAGGTATAAAGGGAGGCAATAGCTCTCCCAAGCTCACTCTCCAAGTCTAATTCTTGTTGATTCAAGCCAAACATGGCTGCAGTTAGGCAATATTTTTTAAATAAACTCAAAGTATAAATATATGAATTTTAAGTTCTTTTTTATTTAATATTGGCCAGGTCGATAGAAAACAGAACTGAGAAGCCTCCAGCTCCCAGTTCCTTCCCTATATACACATGCTACAAGCTAATATAAAATATAACACAAGCTTATGGTGCTAATCTGACTGATGCTTGGTGTAAACCTTACAGCAGGATCGCGGAATCCTCACTCAATGGTTCTGTGCCAGTTCCGATCCTCAACAGTTCCGCACCAGTTCCATTTCAAATTCCAAATGAACCGCGAAACCTCCAAGCACCCGTTCCATTCCATTCTTGATTCAAATCCAAATCAAATCTCGAAACTCCCCATTTTACTCGATTCTCGTTTTTCTTTGACTTGGACGCCCATCTTGCTCCTTGGCCTCCTTCAAGCTCCTGCCCCTTAGGTGTCCCTGCCAGGACCAACTCCCCCTCCTCCTCCATACATCCAGACACAGCCTGCCCTGTCTTACCAAAGATCAGGGCAATGTGATGCTGAGGATAGACCTCAACTGTCACAGTCAAGTACCAAGAGGGGACCACTGAACTATGATAGTTGGTTAGGGTTTGATAGACCTCTGAACCATGGTAATTGGTTAAGCTCATAAAAGGAACCTCTGAACCAGAGAAGGGGAAAGAAGGACTGCTGAACCCAATTATAGGTTAAGTCCATTGCAATGATAAAATGTCAAAAATATATAAAATTATTGACTTTTACTTTTTCATGATCAAATGCATTGGTGGTGAACCCACCTACCATGTGATGAGGAGGGGGATGAGTTACGACGGAGATGACTGTTTTATTCAGCAGAATCTACACAGACTATTGAAGCACTTAGTAGTGTTCAAGAGCCTGGCGTGGAAATCTAGAAAATAAAGCAGTTAAAATGTAACTTCTTCAAGAAAAAGCTTAAGTACTTGGAGTTTGTTATAAACTCCAGTGGGCTGCAAACCCAGCAGCAGAAAATTATGACATTTGAATGAAAATTAAATTTAAAGAGCATTTGGGATATCTAAGAATTCCTTGAAATGGTCAGCTATTATTGCAAATTCATTAAGAATTTTGCTAATATTACAGAGCCATTATTCCACTTATTAAAGAATCCAAAAAAGATTCATGTGGAATGATGAGTCTCAAGATTTTTTGATGAGTTATGCTGATACTTTTCTGCTTGGCATAACTATCCAAGCAAATTAGACAAAAATTAATAAGAAAGTAAATTTCAATCACCCATTGTAGTTTCACTCTGATGTCCTCAGATTCTCCGCAGGCTGCTCCATTGTGGGGCAGTGGCAAAACTCATCCCCCGCCATTTTCCATCTGGCAGGAAAATGCACTCGACATGGCTCACCCAGTCATTCCAAACCCATGGGATGATTCGTTCCTCCCAAGGATCCTGACGCCCACCTTGCTCATACCCAAGTGGTACCTCGCTGCCCCCTGGTGCTCCCCTAGAGCAACATGTGCTACAGTCTAAGGGTCAAATATGGGAAACTCTTCCCATACCATGACCAAGCCATTATTGAAATGGCACAGGTGGTGATGACACCCGCCAGATTCATAGATTTCTGCCTTTATAAGGGGTATTTCAACCTCAGCTTCACCTGTGAAGCTGACGCCGCCATTGCAGCAACTGTTCCCCTGGTATTCCAGGGCACCCCTCTTCCCACAACTCAGACCTGGCTCACAGCGGACACCACTTTGGTGGTCCAGTTTGCTGGCTTGCCCACACACCTCCCCCCTGCAGTGCTTCACCAGGAGCTGATGGACGGTTTGGCAGCCTATGGCTCCTACCCCATCTTACAATTTGTGGTCCCAAATGGGGCCACACAACTTGCTGGGCCTCAGGCGTATGTCACAATCAGCCCTGAATTCAATAAAATTGCTGTGTTGATTCCCCCTCGGGCTGTTATTCCTTCAGCCCCTGACCATCCATTTTGGGCCTGTGTTGAGGGTGGGCGGACGATTTGTCCATCCTTTTTTGAGTTGGACCACTCAAAATGCAAGTGCTTCTCCTTAGCCACTTCTGACAAATCAGATTATTCATCTGCTGATCTCCAATCCACCACCCGCCCTGCACCAGTTCTTACATGAGGTATGATCTTACCTCCCCTTCCCCCAAAGCCTGATGCTGAGCTGCACCTGCAACCACCAATCAGCCTCCTCCTCGCCCCAGTGCCACACATGATTCTTCAAATCAAGCTCAGGATTGGACCCCAGTTTGATCCCATGCAACATCAAAATGAATCAACTAAACCTCAACTATACTTTGATTCCCCAATTTAATTCAACCAGAACCCATGAGAGTTATTGGCTGAAATCAACAAATCAGGTAGGCTCATTGAAGAACCATCCCTGCAAATTGAGCAGTTCATTAATGCAGAATGGGATGCCAAATACCCCCTCGTCTATATACCCCACAGCCAAATGCTGAATCGTTTTGCAGTGACCATCAGCTTGCAGTCAAAGCAGCTGTATCATCAGATTGTCATCTCCTATGCAAAGCTGTCACCAAATCAGTGGTGATGCTCACAGGAGGTATTCCCCCTCCTGTGATCCCCTCACCCTCACTCCAAAAAGTAAAACCATGATGAATCAGTTATACAAAAGTGTAAATGAAGCTATTCAGAATGTGGCAATGGTAGCACGGAATCTGAAAGCTAAAATACCTGAACTAATATCGCCACATTTGTTAAATTCCTGGATGCCCGCATTAAAGTTGAAATAGCTTTATCCAAATATATCATGCCATTTTCCTAGCTGGCAAATTCCATGAAATACCAATAATTAGCAATATAGAGCCACATGCCGCCAATGCCCCGACGCCCTTACTGTCTGCTTTGACATGTACCCTAATCTGGGAGGAGGAAGCTGTTGTTAAAAATGAGCCCCCTGATCCCCCTCCCCTTCCACCATGGAGGGATAAGCGGTTTCCGCCACCCATCTGGTTGTTTGTGTTTTCTCAAAGCGTTTCACTCAATCCGCTCATTTAGGCGTTTTGTCTGAACTAATTAGTCATGTTAATTTTAGTTTTAAGTTTTATTTTTGGTAATGTCCATCCCATGGTCAGCTTACCTTGAATAAATAAAGTTATGCTGATATTTAATGACCAGTCCTTTCTTAAAGTACCTGTTATTTTACTCAGAAATTTATCATCCAAACTGATGCTTCATTGAGGGCAATTGGTGACATTTTGAGTAAGTGGATGAAGATGGGGAAGAGCATCCAGTGGCCTAAGTGAGTCAAACTCTAACACCAGCAGAGAGAATTTATACCGTGATAGAGTGTGAATGCCTCATGGTGATATATGCATGCAGCAATTCAGAGTGTACATCCATGGAACGTAATTTAAAGTGGTGGTAGACCACTTGTCTTTATGGTGGCTCCATAACCTTAAGTAACTAGAGGGGATACTTTCCTGATGGGCTTTAAAATTACAAGCCTATGACTTTGAGATAATAGGTCAGGCCAGAGCAATGCATCAAAATACTGACGGATTGTCAAGATTGCTTGCTATCCAAGTTGTCTATCATCAAGCGAACAAGTTATTACAAAGGATGATTGAAGGCAATACAGTGAATGAACCTGAGAAATTCAAGGTGTGCTAAAAAAGTGATGGAAACATCAAGTTGAAAAATGGACAATTATCTAAAATAACTGATGCAAAACAATATTCCCAAAGCTGTCAGAAAAAGCTGAATAAATCTGAGATGCACACAAAGTCATCATCCATGGTGGCCTAAGGAAGACCATGGACCATGTTCGCCAGAACTATTACTGAGAATCAACCAATTATGATGTTGCTGAATACCTGGCCTGTTGCATGAAGTTCCAACTCCACAAGCCTATAAGAATATAACAGGACATAGGCTAGTATTCCCTGTATTTGCGTGGCACACTGCATAAATAGATTTGATGGGACCCCTGAGTATCAGTACAGGAGGCACAAAATATATCATAATGGCAATAGACCATCTAAATAGATGGGTCTTAATGAAATCATGACCAGAGTGGATGCCACAAGCACAGCAAAATTCATTTTAAATCAAGGGTATACTGGTGCAGATCCCTTAATTTATCCTGAGTGACTCTGAGACCAATTTATCTTCCTATGCAATCCCAAGGCTTAATGAATTGATGGGGATCAGAGGAATAGTATCTGTTCCATATGGTCCAGAATCAAATGGAATGGTGGAATGAGATAATGGAATAGTAGCCGTGACTCTAAGTAAATTAGGTACAGGGAAAACTTCTGATTGGGGAAGTTATCTTAGTTCAGTTACCTTCACCTACAACATAAGTCACTATATGGTGACAGGAAACGCCGTTCAAATTACTTTACATACAAAGGACATCATTACCGCCAGTTTTGTATCCTGCCATAGAGCCAGCAGCGGGGATGAGTACTGATCAATACCTGAATCATCTGGCAAGTATAATGATCAAAATGCAATAACAGAAATTTGATACCACTTAAAAAAGGATTAAACTGAATTTGAAGAACAACAAGAACTGACCATCAACACAGGAGCACCATGTGGGGGATATGATGGCTTATGCGACATCCATGGTTTTGGATGAAAAAATAAACTGGACGCTTTGTGGTTGGATCCATTTGAGGTGATCGCCAAGTCAGCAACTGATTCCTACACAATTAAGTATATCACAGATGGTTGTGAAGTGAACTGGGTCCATATAATATCTCAAGTATTGGATTTAGGGGAGTAAAATAGTGCAATGTTCCCAAAGAACACTGAACCTACAAAAAATGGTTAAGTCCTGGTGTTGGTCAAGTCTTAAATGGGACCGCTGAACTTTGAGAGGTGGTTAAGTCTTAAAATAGACCCTGGAACCATGATAGCTGGTTAAGTTTGTATAAAGAACCAATGAAAAAGAGGAGGGGAAACAAAAATATTGACCTTTAAACCTACTTATAGTTGAAGTCTCATTAAAAAAGAATAAAAATTTGCATAAGGAAATTCACAAAAAATAATATTAAATAAAAATCAGTATATATATAAAGATAAATATGCAAAAAATATATTAAGTATCAGTTTTTATTTTTCATCATCAAAGAAACATCTGGTGATGTGCCATTATGTTATTGGTAGGACCAATTTGGGTTGCAAATGGGTCCATTGCAAATAGCTATGAAGTGCTGGAAGAAGAAAACATATTGGTAGAATATGGATAGGTTAAGTTGGATTTGTCAGGAGTAGTCTCTAGGAAATTTTTGCACCAATTGAAAATGGAGAGCCCAGCTGGGCGAATATAAGGAACAAGGAATTGGAGAAGCTTCCTTTAGACGTTTTATTTACACTTCAAAAATTCCAGGTATTCTCTAAAATTCACTTTGGTGGAATCTCCATAAATAAAATAATCAATTAAAGTAATAAATATTGGCTCACTAGAAGCCAACTTTATCAATGAAAAGTTCTAACATTTTTAGAGGTTTCATGGTAGTTCATTTCCAATATGATCTTATCAATTTCTGAGAGATTGAATCTTATATTATTTTATGATTGGGATACGCATGATCATTCATAGATGACTTGATAAGATCAGAAGCACTAATTCCACCCTCAGCAACTGATGGAGAGTTTTTTGGAGAAATAATCTGAGATAAATGAACTAGGCGAAATACTGACACTTACCCCTAAGATTTGTTGTTGGAGGAGGATGAGTTCACAAAACCTATGATGAATGCAATTTTTTCTTTCCGCTCAATATTACTTTTAAGCAATTTTAAAAAATTTACAACAGAACTAAACAACTCTGGAAAACTGACACACAGCAAAACCCCAATGTCATCAGCCATACCGCCTGCTGCTCCAAAATGTGGCAGTGGCGAAACCCCTAGCATTTTCCACTCAGCGGGAAAATGCTTTCAAACTAGGTAAACCAGCCCCCTCAATTCCTCAGGTCGATATGTTCCCCCCAAGGATCTTTCCCTCCACCTTGCACATTCCCAAGCAGTACTTTATAGCCCCATTGTGCTCACCTGAAGCAAGATGCAATTCAGCCTCAAGGTTGATAATGGCAACCTGTTTCCCTACAACAATAAACAAATCATAGAATTAGCCCAGGCGCTTATGCAGCCTGAAGGCTTTATCAACTTCCGCCTTTACAAAGGGGTACTTTGACCTTGGCTTCACTGGTGAAGCTAATGCTGAAATCTCAGCCAACATTACCTTATGTTCCAGGGAACCCCATCCCAACCACTTGCACCAGGTTGCCTGATGACACCACACTTGTGGTTCAATTTTCAGGACTCCCCACCCACCTCCCCCTGAGACTTTATACAATGAACTAATAGCTGGGTTGTAAGTATATGACGCTGACCACATTCTACAATTTGCGGTTCCCAATGGAGCCAACTGACTTGCGGGCCCTTGCGCCTTTGCAACTCTATGCCCAATATCAAACAAAATTGCCATTTTGATTCCCCCTCACACTGTTGTCCCCTCTGCCCCCAACCACCCTTTCTGGGCCAGAGTAGATAAGGGGCGCACGATCTGCCCACTTGTTTTGACCTAAACCACTTGAAGTGGCGCTGCCCCACCATAGCCTGAGCTGGAGCCCACATGCTTGACTCCCCCATGATGCCCCCATTGCCAACTTAAAAACTTTTTGAATGGGGCACAATCCTCCCTGCCCTCCACCCAAAATGGTAGATGAAACTGCCACTGATTCAGCCAATAAGGAACCTACATGTCAAACCCCCACTTCCACTCCAACTAATCAGGAGCCAGCATGGACCCCATTAAATTCAAAAAAAACACCCAGCTACCCAACCCAGCCCATCTATATGCTTATTGACTTATCATTTTTAACCGAAATCTCTGGCATTATTTGGAGGAAGTTGATTTGAGAAATCCCATTCCTGATTTGGTCAAGGACCCAGGCCTCAAAATTTACCTAAACTCAGATTATGTAGCTCAAATTCCAACTTGACACTATGCTCTACGCTCTGATGCCAATGAATTCCAAAGTGACCAACAACTCAATAAAAAGGCTGTTGCATCCCCTGATTGTTGCCCCCTCTGAAAATCTGTAGAAATCAGTTGAAGTTTTGGCCAAGGGAATACCCGCCCCTGTCCTTCCCCCATGGATCAAGTTCATAAAAAAAGATTCTTTTTAATTCTACCAAGTTGCCAACAAAGCAATACAAAAAGTTACATTGGGCACAAAATTTGGCCCCAAGACCCGCTTATTCAGCAACAACAACGCCACCTTCACCACCCTGCCTAAAGTTCGCCTCAAGGCTTTAAAAGCCCTATCCAAATATATCACACCTTCCTCATAGCTAAATTTGAGCTGCAAGAGCCACTCTGCTACCTTGACCCCCATTTTGAGGATGCACACATGCCTGTGCTCTCAGAGCTCTGCCATACAATGTCTGGCACAGAGGAAGAAGATGAGCCTCCCAATCCCCACTCACCCCCCACCATGGATGCATAGCGGTTTACCACATTTGACCTGGTTGGATCATTTTAGTTTTTATTTTTAATTTCTAAATTTGGTTTAAGTGATATGCTCATCTCTTTCAGTTTGTTTGATTCTAGTCTAGTATAAGCTTTTCTCCTCAGAGCTTGATATTATGCATCCCTTGGTTAGATTTCCTCAGTTAAATAAAATGATGAATGCAATTACATCTATACCCATATCAACATGTAAGATGGAGTAATTAAGTCCTCTAAGAAATATAATCCTAGGATCCAGACCAATTAGACTCTAATCTTTCTGTTTAGTCACCAGGGCAAGAATGATAGTACATAACATAATCCCCAATTTAATATTCAGGCAAAGCTTGATTAAGCTGGTTACTTATAAGGGTTCCTTTTTGGTGATAAATTCAATTTGCTTCATTGCTTGAACTTGTAGGAAAATTATTTCATCTGCCAGATTTTTCATAACTAAAGAAGAGTTTTCAGGAACAATTTCATCAAAAATAGCCTGGAAGCTTAATGGAACTGAAGGATCTCAATCATCAATACATTTAAACAGTGACACTTTGATGGTCTGATGGTAACTGATCCAGTACGCTAGCAGAGCACTCAGCAAGTAAAAATTTCATTGTGACAAATAAGTGGAAGCCATTTTCCTTAAAATGGCTAATAAGGTTCCTTTGACTTGTTCAATGGCTCCATTGGTGGATGGGTGAGAAACCACAAACTTTTGGGCGGTATTAAATAATTTGGATAACTTATGTAAAAGTTGAGAAGTAAAGTTGGTCCCATTTTCAAACACAAGGACTTTATGACACCCATGTTGAGTAATGATTTGGCAGTAAATTAATAAGGCGGTGGCTTTAGTGGAGGGATTAGCAATTTATATGGCCTCAACCTATTTTGCGAGATGGTTGACCGCCATAATTATACTGATGTCCATGCAAGCCTTAAGGCAAGGTACTACAACATCAATACTTACCACTTCAAAAGCTTTAGTAGGAGGGATAATTTGCTGTTGGTAAATAGGGTTGGTGGCACTATAACCCTTACAAATAAGCAAGCATCGAATGCCCTCTTGATGGTAGCAACCGTGCTATTACAGAAGTATAAATTCTTTAATCACCGTTGGTCTCTTTTTAGACCCCATGACCAACTTGGTTATGCCCTTCCATATTGGCGTAAAAGTGATAGTTGGGATGAAGAAAGGGTAACCATTTAAATTTGACTTTTTTAAATAAGGATTTATTTTCTATCATGGTGTCCTTAGTGATGGTCTTGAGAAAGAGTTGATCTTCTTCAGACTCTTTAACCCATAACTCGGCCTACCAACTAAATCCTACAATCTCTCCTCTGTCTTGTGGTCCAAAGTTAACACAGGTAATTGAGATAAACTATTGGCATTTTGATGTTTGGATCTTTCCTGAGAGATAATAGAAAAGTCATATTTTGCAAATTTAAAAAACCAACAAGCTAGTTTTCCATCAGGATCTTTCATATTTTGTAACCATCTTAGGGAATAATGATATGTATTGATGGAAAAATGATTTCCATAAAGGAAAGGTCAAAAGTGCTTATTGCCATAATCACAGCCATACATTCTCATTCTGTTACGCTGTAATTATGCTACGCCTTGGACAAAGGTTTACTGTAATAGGCCATGGGATGGGCAACTTAGTCCTCGTCATCTTCGTCTATCTATATATATAAAACAAAGTCATTTTTAGTTACACCATTTATAACTCAAGAACGGCTGGACCAATTTTTATGATCTTTGATTTGTTGGATTTGTCTCCGCCCCAAATAGCAAGATAACTATTAAAACATGGAAAAATATAGTAAAATAAAAAGTTATATATGAAACAAGTGAAATTCCTATATATACTTTGATGGTATTTGCTATATTGTTACATCTGAGCAGTTTGATATTCAGCTGATTTGATATTTTAAATGGTTTTGTTAAGTGGTTAGTGGTCATTTGGGTATTTAACAAGTTTATCTAAATCAAAACTTAGAATCAAAAGTCCAATTGATTTTAAAAATACCTCCTCTAGCATAATTGGCTCAACTCTCTATCACAAATATCACTTTTTATAGCAAAAAGTGAATTGAACAAGAACTGAGAGAGCAACCAACCGCCATAACAAACTGCAATTTTATAGAGCAGTGAACAAAGGCTAACCAACCAAGTGTAGGGAAGTCTAGCCACCCATCTGTGCACAGCACATAGAAACAGACAACTTGCCCACGCAGATAGTCATTGAGATGGATGAACCATCTGCTGACCCTCCCGCTGGCCCAAGCCCTGATACATCTAGAAACAGGGCTGGGTATTCTACCATGTACATGCCAAGTAATGAACTGGTGACATGAATGACAACAAAATGAGTGAACGCATCAATGGGTCACAGAGCCCTAACAAATAGAGCATATGATGAGGTCAACTCCCTAGGATTGATGCCCACCAACACCCAGATGACAAGCACAACCTTCTGGGAGTGAGGCCTGATGCTGAGAACATCAGAGTTGGGAATATTCCCCAGTGAACCTCAATCAGCAGGGGGACTGGGGCCTCTCAGGGTGAGAAAATTCTTGCCAATAAAGAAAAAAACCTGGATGAGGTATTGGTAGGATCTGAAACTGACTCAAGATTCAAATAACAAAAATTAGTGATTCAAACCAATGGAGTCAAGCAATAAAAAGTTTTCTTCTGACATGGAAAAACTTACTGAATCAGCTTGGGGTATTTGGGTGAAGAACAAGTTGGGCGCAAACCCTGAAACAGCCCAGTGGGGGGGCAAATGATCCTCAACCAAAATTGATTTGGTAGCATGAGTAACTCATCAGGTGGAATGCCCAATACACAATCAGGTGCAATCCCCAATGAAGGCATTCTGACAGGGGGCCATAGCTTGACAATGCATTGATGGCCAATCCCAAATACCCAATCACTGAACCAAGCTGATCTATTGAAGACCAACCAAGGTTGGGGTGACTCTATATTGGGGACCAAACCAGAAGCAGACATAGCATATCACTATTATGAATGCTGTGTTCAAAAAATACTGGTCCACAATGTGATACATCCTATTAGATGATTATTTGCCTCTGGGTATACATCTATCACAGGTCCTGTTCTTTATGAAAACCCTAAGAATGGCTCCAATCCAACTACAAGCCTTCATTTACCATTATCGTGTATGGGTAATTCACTGTGTGCTCATCACCAAAGTTATAAGCAACAAGCACCCCCATCATAGAGGTTTGGTATTGAAGACCATTCAGATTATCTCTGATCAGCTCCGCTGGATAACAAAATTCTTGCACATAATCCCTGGGTGTTATAAGGCCACGCATTTGGCTTTCCCTGCCGGATCACTCATTTCATGCAATGAAGCTATTAATCATCTGAGAATAGTATGGCCTGTAAGCCTGCTGCTGCTAGAACTGTGGCTAGCGATGGCAATTGCCAATCAGCAATGGTTGGAGGTGCTAGAACTCTAGCAGCCCAAATCCCTGGTCTTTTTTACCCTTGGCCAAATTGCCTGTATTCTGCCCTCCCCTCTTACTTTCCCTTAATTTTATTTAATAAAGTATGGAGTTTTTAAAAAAATCTAGCATAATTGGCTCAGCTTTTGGCTCTAAACTTCAACTCTATAAAAGGTCAGTTGTTTGAATCTTGGCATAATCTATATATAAAAGCAAATGTGTATGTGTGTGTTTGCGATGCCCAGCTAATCTAGAGCATGTAGAGCTCTGAAAATTTGGCTATAGGTGGATGAGAGGGGGTCCGTGTGCACCTTGAAGCCAGATTTTTAATTTTCATAGTAAAATAAAAAGGTTATATGTAACAAGTGAAAATTTTATTTGTTTTTAATGGAAATCAGTATATTGTTATGGCCGAGAAGTTTGATATTTGGTTGATTGGTAATTTAAATGGTTTTGTCGAGCAGTTGGTGGGTTTATGTTGATTAATAAGCTTAACAGTTTAAATAAAGTTAGTGATTGGTTGATTTAATAAAGTAGATTGGTTTTGGTAAGTAGTTGTTCCTTGGTTGTTTTGATACATTTAGTTTTGGTTTATGAAGCGGTTGGTGATTGGCTGATTTTTAATCTAATGGTTTTAGCTAAGTGGTTTAGTGGTTTAGTTAATTTGATAGGTTTAATTGGGTATGGCTGAATGGTTGGTAAATTTATATTGATTCAGTATAATTTGATTACTTAATTTTATTGATAACCATCTACAAATATAAAAATTATGAGATTATCAGATGAACTTTAAGCCCACAAACAAATCTGTGTTAAACTGGGTATCAACAAGAATTAATCTTAAACTTTATGTACAAAAGAATCAGTATGTTTAAATTTTTTAATTTTATTCGAGGTGGGCCGACCTGGGGACGGTACCGCACCGATTAGGGAAGTGAAGAAAATGGGAAAGGAGGGTAAAACCCGGAAAACCTCCATGCGCGGCGTATGATAGGCCAGGAACTCCATGGACCGCCTTTGCTATTCGCTATCTCGGTTCGGGGCATTGGCGCGCAAAACCAACACAGTCAAAATCGTCCCCTATCCAAAGTCCATTACCGGGATCGAACTCGGGAGGCAGTGGTAGAGGGTCCACACTCTACCACTGGGGTATCCTCCCTAAGAATCAGTATGTTAATTTGTTTATACAGATGCATTATCTCGAGCAAATAACCAAAAATCACCAAACTTGGCACAAGTATTCTATAAAGTTTGGGAATGAAATGCTAATATGTAATTGTTTAATATAATCATATAAATTTAAACATCAGTTTTATATAAGATCTAGAACGTATATTTCTAATGGTAATTATATAGCAATTTGGCTGAGTATTTTCATATTCATTTAATTCAATAGTTTCATAGGACCATCTAGTACTAAAAAATAGTTTCATAGGCTTTGATATTTAGTTGGTAGTTTTTGGCTGTTTTGTAAGTTCAATAATTGTTTTTGCTGAGTGGTGGTTTATTTTTTGGTTGATTCAATAGGCTCAATAGTTTCAGATAAGAGATTGATGGTTTAATTAATTTGGCAGACTTGATAGATTTTAGCTAAGTGGTTGGAGGTTGGAATTTTTAATAGGTTTAATTGTTTCTGAACTTATTGATAGCTATCTACCAATATAAAACATAAATAATTTGGAATCTGATTGATTTGATAAGTTTATTTTATTTAGCCGAGTGGTTGATGGTTTTTGGTCGTATCGATAGGATACAGTTTAGCTTTGGAGGTGATTAGTTTTTGGTTGATTTGATAAGTTCAGTTAGTTTTAGCTGAGTGGTTGGTCTTTTTGGTTGTTTCGATTGAGCAATTAGATTTAGCTGAGTAATTATTGCTTAACTATATATAAAATCTAAATTAATCAATTCGAATCACCTGAAATTCTATAGACACTGTAGCGAAGCACGGGTAACTCCGCTAGTATTGAGATAAAATAGCTCCTATGGCCAGATTACTAGCATCAGTGAGCAACATAAACGGTCTATCAAATTATGGAATTTACACAGATGCTTTGGTTAGAGCCTTCCTGAGAGAACTAAAGAACTGAACCTGCACAGAGCTCCATTTGAATGGTACATTTTTTGCAATAAATGAAATAAGGGTTCAGCCAAATCAGCCAATTTAGGTATAAACTGCCATTAATATCTGACCATACCTAAGAAGATTTGAATATCATGCAGAATGGTAATAGAGGACTTCTTAATAGAATGGATTTTGTCTTAAAGAGGTTAAATCCCTTTGGAAGAAACCTTATGGCCTAGAAACTCAAATTTCTTGAAAGAACGAGCATTTATAAGGCTTGAGCTTTTATGAGGAGCTCTAATCCCGCTTGAAAACCTCTCTTAAATGGTCCAAATGTTTAGTAAAAATTTTTGAAGCACCATAATATTGTCTAGGTATACCAAGACGCAAGCTAACTTTAAATCGTGGAGCATCCTATCCATAGCTTGCTGGAAAGTAGCAGGGGCATTGATTAACCCTTGAGGCATACGAGTCAGTTCATATAGGCCCTTGCTGGAAATTAAAGCGCACTTGGCAAGATCTTCCTAGACTAACTCAATTTGCCAGTACCCGCTGGCTAAATCCATGGCAGTGAAGAACGTAGAACAAACAGTTGTAGAGAATCACCAAACCTAGGTAGAGGGTAGCTTTCCCATTGAGTTACAGCATTTAGCCTTCAGTAATCCATGATCTCCCAATAAGAGCCATCCTTCTTTTTTACCAGCAGTAAGGGGGATGACCAAGGGCTTTTTGAAGATTTTAACAATCCAGCTTCCAACAATTGGCGCAACTCCTTAGTAACTTGCGCTTCCTCAACCTTAGATTTATGATAGTGTTTTGTGATTAGAAAGGTGTCCCTCAGTTTTGATAGTATGCGTCATCCCAAAAATCTTAAAAAATAATAAGTATGTTTTTCGAAAATTTAGGAAACTTTTCAAGCAATTGTTGGACTAATTTTTCTTGTTCCTTAGTAAGATGCTACCCAATTGCAGGGCCCACATTAAGAATCTTGTTATGAGTACCCAATACAAACTCTTGTAACCTCTGAATGGCTTAGCATAATAGACCTGGGATAGAGGTAGCATCTTAATATAGTCTATCAGATTTTTCTGATCCACAGTTTGGGGCTTATCAGTAAAATTCACCAATAAGACGGGTAGCACTCCTGTATAAGCATAGTTAAATACCCAGGACAGGGTAAAATCTCCTTAAAAGAAGGGTATGAACATTCTGAATTTGCAATAAATGTCCCTTAGGGATAGAAAAATATAAAAAGGTGACAATAATGACTTGGGATTTTGGGTGAATAACAACAGAAATTGGGTGAAAAATATGCATATCTTCTTCAATGTTAGTTGGTAAGAGGAATAGAGTAGTCTGAGGTCCTTCCACATGGTATTAATAGTATAAGATCTCTTTGACCCTTCTAACAGACAAATTCGCTGTTTGGTATATTAAATCTGAGCGCGTTCAGATAAAAGTAAGGAAACTAAATAACCCAGAAGAAATAAAAATGAATTGGGATAAATTGATGATCTTATCAAATTCCTTTAGGAATTTGGTCCCCTCAAAAGGAAGTCATAATTTTATTTGTCCAAGGCAATGGAGTTTAATGTAAAAGTTAACCTCATATCTTCAAAGGAAAAGACGAAAAGGCTCCAATTGACTGCATGATCTGGAGTCCTGAGGTACCATATTCCTCAAAATAGGACATATCTGGAGTAAGTTTGATTTGCTTTACCATCTTAGAGAAGACTATATCACTGGAGAGCTAGTATCAATAATAATTTTAACCTTGACTTGGCTTATTTAGATCTCAGTCTGAGTAATCAAACTTCCAAACTGAGAAGGTAGTGACAACAAAAAGGGAAAGACATAAGAATTATGTTCATCTTTATTAAGATTAGAAGGACCTTGGACATCATGACTCATACACAAATCATTATCAAGATGGTAAATTTTTGTAGATTTTACTTCTTTTTTTTTCTTTTCATTGGCTTTCTTAAAAACAACAGTCTTCTGTATGAAAGTATCAAGGACAATAATTGCATTGGATATCCTGAACATTTTCAGACACAACATAGATCTTAGGGCTTGAAGACTTTTTGAGCTTCATAATTTCAGGTTCATTCAGATAACTGAGGTGGTAACTCCAAAAAGGATTCCTTGACATCTAGGATTCTTTGGAAGTTATTCTTCCCATTGATAGAATTTATTTTTAACTGAGTCCTTGAAGAGAAATCTAAAATAATGGCCGTAATGGCATCATTGAGATTTAATTGACCGCAGGCCACCAAAGTCTGAGCCTCCCCATTAAAATTGGTGTATGAATTCCTTGGTTTTTCCGTTATTAAGGGACTGTATCCCCATGAAATCCTGTTTTTGAGGAAAAACTTTTCATATTTTTAAATTCCTTTAGCAAAGCCACCTAAACTTGGGACCAAGTGAAAAAAGCCATTAGATGGGAAAACATGATATCCTGTGTTAAATGGGTAAGACAATTTACCAAATAATTCACTTCTTGAAGACCCATTACCTCACTAAAAGCCTTTTTGTATAAGTAAAGAAAAGAAATGATACAATCTTTCCTAGGAGATTATTATCCTTGAATACTGGTTAAACCCATATGGGCATTAGCCAACAAGACATTAATCCCAGGCTGCTCCATTTGGGTGAAAACATAATAGTTAGAGTCAGAGGCTTGAAAAGTATTGCTAGTGTACATTGACAACCTTGGTGTAAATTTTGTTAATATGATGGTTTAGCTTGAAATGGCCCACATTAGTATCCACTCTTCAGGTTAATTAATGAATGTTCTCTTGCTGCACATAGTTTTTAATTCTCAAGGAATCAATCTTTGTTTGGAGCATATTCTTCTTGGATGTACATGCCTGTAGCAAGATATCAGTGTCCTTAGCCCATTTGCCCAGGTTATTCAACTTATTGTATAAGGAATGAAGCGACAAGAGAGGTGTAGTAATTCAGCTTCTTTAAGATCGCTTGGTGCTACGCCACTGGATCCCACAAAAGATTTTATTAAAATAAAAAATAAAGAACTATAAAAATTAGGTTTTTTTTAAATTTTAATAAGAGCGCGGGGTAAAAACAAGAAGCGATTATCTCCAGTTTCTGACTATTTAGTATTCATACTACTTTCACAAAGTTGGAGATAGTTTGGGGATAAGTTTGGAATAGCCTCAATAATTCCAATTTAGGTAATATGCGGGAATAGCGTATCATAACTTTGGAACTTGCTTCAGGGAAGTGGAGCGAACAAAGAGGAATTGTGATTGGCTAGAACATACCCATGAGGTAACATTTTTATGAACTTTAGCCAATCACCACCCAAGAAATTTCTTGCAACTTGGGGGACCCCCGCCAAGCCTATAAAAAAGGGGGGTCCAGTGTAGGTGCATTGAAGGACTTTGGGGTGGTGCAGGGAGTGCCTTCTGATGTTAGCCTCAAAGTCTGTTGTGTGGTCAGATTACTCCGACCATTTGATCTTTTGTTTGGTTCCCATAGAGGTTTCAAACTCATGCTACCCCAATTAACAGGGGTCCACTGAGAATCGGCCAGGGACTTTTGGCTGATTTCTCCAATAGCTGTGTCATCATTATTAATAAAATCGCTCATAACATTCTCAGATAAACGCAAATGGCTGACATTTTCCTTATTTAGCTGAACTCAACCTAATAAATTCTTCTTGTTCCGCTGTGAGGGCAAATGTCTGACAAGAGGTTCAATGTGTCCCATCTGGAGTCAAGTTACACT
Organism: Massospora cicadina; assembly: GCA_022478985.1. Classification (NCBI taxonomy): domain Eukaryota; kingdom Fungi; phylum Entomophthoromycota; class Entomophthoromycetes; order Entomophthorales; family Entomophthoraceae; genus Massospora; species Massospora cicadina. The sequence goes on along the minus strand of JAKSZP010013296.1, from coordinate 72,119 downwards.
TCTTGGCTACCTTGTGAAATTTCACTTACAACCATTCAATCATGTCAGTGAGCTAACTAAGTCTAGCTAAGATAGACAATCATAGCAAAAGTGATGGACTGTTGAAAAGGTCCTGGAGGCCCAGGAGGCCAACAGCACCAAGGGGTCCAGTGGGTTCAGGTGGCCCAAATGGTCCAGCTAGTCCCAAATATCCTGCTGGCCCACTAGGCCCTCTAGGCCATTTGGGCCCATTAAGTCCTGGGGGACCCACTGGACTGGAATGACCTTGAACTCTGGGTGACCCATCATTTCAGGGGTTTCCAACACCTTGCCAACTTGAAGTGAAATTTTGATTACAGTTGCTCCAATTGGAAGAGGTGATTTTTGATTTCCTCTTCTATTAACTGAATTTGATTGGAGAGATGGGTAAGTTTATCTCTCCACTCAACTTGAGTATCCCAAACTCGTTTCACCAAATGAGTGTTGATGAAGCTGGATATATGATCAAGTTGAGCAATTTGTTGCTGCACGTCATTAAGAAGATTTCAGTTGCTCTTAATTGCATTGCAATTATCCCAACTAAACTTGGAGGCAGAATAAAAGACCTCAGAGACATAATAATTATAATGAAGTCCTTTTATTAGGTTAAATAGCCCATGATGATGTATTCCCACTACTTTCAATAAGTGGTACAACGCAGATTACAAAAACTGGCGTAATTATGGCCTGATACTAATACCAAGCAATTGAGTGGTTTGATATAAATCCCTCATTTTGGAGGGCACAGCACTGGCCTGGGACCGAGTAGAATGGTTTCAGGGTAAAGAACCCCATTGAGAGTTGCTGGATGGTGTCTTGAAAAGATGCAAGTGCAGCTTGAATTTTTAATGAAACTCTAGTTGGGACCGTTAAACATTAAATAGCATGTAACTCCAACGTGTACAGTGCCCTTGGGATTTTAGTCCCAGTGGAACAAACCCAACGCAAAATACTACCCTGCTCATGGTCCTAAGACTCTTTGAGAAAAAATGAGGAATCCATCTTAGTGATTGACGTTTTCACAAGTGCGTAACTCAGAGTACCACTGTAGTGAGAACCACTTTTTAAAGTTTTTATTACACTTTCTAAAATTCATGGTGTCCTTTTGAAGATGCTTAAGTGGGATCTCCAGAAAGAAAAGAGTCAAATAAAGTAATAATAAATATATGCTTACAAGAAGTCTAACATTTTAATAATGAATATTCTTAGTAATTTGAGGTTTTGCATTGGTTTGTTTCTGATCTGATCTTTTAAATATCTGGGAGATTAAATCTTCTATAATTTTATGATTGGGATACACCTGATCATTCATTGGTAGGATTTTAGCCCACCTTTCCAGATGTCTAGATTACCATGGATTGCTGGGGATAATTCCTTAAAGCGAGTGAATTAAATATTGGTTGACCCCAATTTCAGGTTAACAATGTTTGGGGGATATTAGGTAATTCTCCTAGTTTGGATCTGTCAGGAATAGATCTGGGTGAATGCTTAAGATCTTATTGGGCAGAGTTGCCAATGAAATGGGGGCATCTGATAGTTGATTGATGATTAACAATCAGGTATACAAATTAGAATCAGTTAGATTTAATCACTGACTGATTGGGAATTTAAGGAGCACTTTGTAAATTGAGTGATGTCACCTGCAACTAGTGAATCATTCAGTTGGTTTGTGAACTGCCATAATGGGTAACAAATTATATTACCTATTCAGGTCGCTTGCCAATTATGGTTAGTTTGCTAGGATTGAGTAGAAAACGTTAGGGACATGTTTTTTAACTCTTTCCGTTTTAGGACTTGATGGTGTCCAATGAAAAGAATCCTAACCAGGATGGGGAAGACCATTACTGATGAGAAAATGAAGGGTAATTCAATGGCAACGGCTGCCATTTCAAGGCTGAGGCAGTAACTGATGGTTGGTCGCTGAAGTCCCTCTATAAATTCCCCTGATAATTCACTTAATAAAAAATCTAGATTTTAGCAGAATTTTATTAGTTCTAATAATCTTCAATAGAATTATTGCTGTGAGATTTAATTGGGGACTCTTTAGAAGGATAAAGAGTAAGAGTCGAGGATCTTGAGAAGAGAAGCTGATCTAATATGGGAAATTCTGCCAACTTTGTGTCACCAGAGGAAAGGTGCAAGCTTCATGGAATGTCCTTTGGCTCTTGATCAGGTCATCTTTCCGTTCCTGAATAAAAAGACACCAAAGAGGATAGCGGTACCTCTCATCACTCAGGGTGATCTTGCTCAGTAGTAGATGAGCAAAGGGTGACAGCCCTTTCCACTTCAGATCCCACCCTCAGTACCCACACTCACTTCAACAGAACTGTTGCGGGGAATTAGTAAATCTGTGCTAAGATTACTAAATTGAAATTGGTCAGATCTAATCTGGGTGGTAAACTGGCTGATGGCTAAAATTTGAATGGTTGTAAAAGCATGAAGAATGAGATATCAACTGGATCACCTGACAGCTCCAATTTGATCACTAAACCAGTAGAACAAGTATTGGGCATCATTGATGAGGGTTCAAAGCCCTCAAATAGTAATTTGGGTGTTGCAGCCGATGTACTGCTATTGTCTGAACAAAATGGCTAAATGACTGAGTGCGGGCAGGTTGGCCATCCCAAACCCATTCCCAACCAAATGGACCTGTCCCTAAATGGGATGGCCTTGGGGGATTCTTGTCACTCGTCAGGCCAAATGCCATTGTGCTAACCATTAGAAATGTAGTCAAGCCCTGGTTCAGACGTTTGAGGTCAAACCAACAGAGACTCAGCCCACCACCAAATTTTGCAATGTCAGTTCTTAAAGAATAAACCCGCCCATTTCCAAAAAAATCCGCTGGTTAGGTCAAATTTGTGGGCTCTGACCCCATCCTGTCATTATCCAATTGACCACTACATAATCAGTTGCATGGCACTGAGAAAATTGTTGGTCGATTTTCTTACTTTCCTTTCCAAATAAAATTTTACCAAAAAACCAAATTTTTATTTCCCCGTTCTGACCACATCCCAGATGGCATTTCCCTGGTGGTCTTTGTCCCGCACTCTGGGTGGACTTTACCAGTTCTTCTGGTCACTATGGCTCCCTCCATCATCAATTGGGTTCAGCGAGTCCGATGTTTTTGGCTCTACAACCCCATTCTCATGAACTTCCAGCAGCAATACACGGGGATCTTATGGCTTATGTCCATCAATGGAAAGAAATAATTCATCTCCTTGTTACCCCAGATGAGATGGCCTCACATGCCAAGAATCTTGTCGAGACTATCACAGCAATTCCACCCCCTTCAGTTAGACCTACTAAGTGGGGAATGGGTCCAGTGTGGTTTGTCACTGGGATACTCCTCACCTTGTTGTTGCACCACCACTTCGTGATTTCACATTTTTCAGCTCCATATCAAGTCATATGGTCAGCAATGCCTCTAACACTCTGGCTTGCTTTTTGGGTGCTCACGCATACTGACTGGCAGGCCAGTCTAAACTTCTTCTGCCATTTCCATGACAAAAGGCGGTAAACTAGAATCTTAGCGTGGATTGAGTTAAGCGGATAAAGAATTTAATCCCTATTGAAACATCTAGTATATTTTAAGGAGAAATAATGTCAAGCGTTGGACCAACACTGGTTATCTATTCTACTATGGATAGTAGTCTTCATACTATTATCATTTGTATGTCATATAACATCAGACAATGCAAAGAGTGCATAAACCAAACCTGTTCAAGTTATAAATTAGGGGTTAGTATCTATAAATGATCAGCAAAGCTTCTAAATTTCAACAATTGGTGCTCACTACAGGGGTATTAGTTGAGTAGGATACACTAGGACAAAATATCAAACAAGGACGAGTTAAGAAAACTCTGGATGGAGTTGGCAACCATCAACAAGAACGCCTTGAATTCATAGGATCATTGAGAGTTTGCTGCCTTGGAGGAGAGAGTTACCAAGAGTAAGCAAGGAGGAAAAAATGTCTATATTTTTTGCAATGAGTTACTAGGAAAAGTAACGTCATTAAAGAAAAAGATAGGAGATTTAGTTCAAAAAGTTTTATTCTTAAAAGTGGAATATGAAGTGTATTGTGTTTGATTAGGGGCATTCAGCGCAGATATTGAGAGAATGCTTAAGCAAGTCAAGGGGTTGAAGACTCATAAATGTGAATGTGAGCCTATTGGCAACTGATGCCAAATAGAGGACCCCTAGGAACTCCAGATGATAAGGCGACTATTCAACGAAATATGATGATTGCATTCCTCAGCCATTTTGGAGATCACTCCCAAAATCACTCTTCAAGTCAGTCAAGTAGCCAAATTAGCAGTGGTGGCTAGAGAAACTTTCTAATTTCTTAAAGATATGCCAAAATCACCTACCTTCCATCAGGATAACACCACTGAATTTTCTGATTATTCAACATGACAATGTTTGGTAACGGTGGTGTTGGGATTTTGCCCATATTCCCAGCTGACTAAAATACCAGGAATCACTAGGGGATAATTCCCTAATGTGAAGTGAATTAAATATCAGTTGACCCTTATTCAGAATAAACTATGTTTGGGGGATTTTAAGTTATTCGCCTGAAGGATCCATTTGGGGTATGATCTGGATGAATGCTTAAGACCTTGTTGGGCAGAATAGCCAACAAAATAGGAGCATCTGATAGTTAATTAACTATAAAATTTACTGGTTGAGATTGGTCAAGTTTCATCACTGACCAATTGGAAATTTAAGGAGTAAGTTGCAAGGCGATTAACGCCACCTGAAACTAGCAAATTGATCATTTGGTTCATGAACTGCCTTAATGGGTAACAAGTCCCATTACCTAAACAGGTCACTTTCCAAATATGGTTGGTTCACTTGGATTGAGAGGAAAATGTTAGGGACACGTTTTCTGAATCTTTCCATTTTAGGTCTTGAGGATGTCCAATGACGGAATCCTAGCCAGGATGGGGAAGACCGTTGCTGCTGAGATGAGGATGGGTAATTCAACAGCAACGGCTACAGTTTCATTGAGGAGGTGCCAACCAAGGGTTGGGTGCCAAATTCCCTGCTATAAAATTCCCTAAAGAATTCACTAATGAAATATTTTAAATTACCTTATTATAGTAAACCAAATTGAAATTACCAGATCACTTTTACTAGAGTATTAGCTTAGTAAACTTTATTAGAATCCATTTTGAGTTCTATACTTCTCAAAGATATTATTGCTATGTGCAATAATCGGGAGACTCTTTAAGATAAAGAGTAAGAATCTGAGTGTGGATCCAGAGAAGAAGCTGAATCAAATGGGGATTGCTTCCGACTTTGTGTCACAGAGAAACTGTAAGCAGGGATCTGAGTATAGATCAAGTTAAGCAATATGAGGGAACAAATCCCTATTTAGGACATCATAAGTATTTTGAAAGGAAATACTGGCAGAGCATTGGACTAAAATATAATAATTAAATTCAACTTTAAATAATATTTGTCATACTATTATCAACTATTATATCAACTACTATCATACAACGCAGAGAATTGCACAAAATTTAACCCCATACAAGTAATATATTTATAGGGGTTATTTGCTGAGAATAATCAAGAAACCTATAAATTTTTACAAAGTGGTGCTCACTATAGGGGTGTAGTTGAGTAGAAGAATTTATAACGTGATGTTATAAAGATGAGATAAGAAAACTATGGTTGGAGTTGGCAACCATTAATCAGAACGCCCTTAACTCAGCGGATCACTGAGAATTTGCAGCTTTGGAAGAAATAGTCGCCAAGATGGAGGAAGGGGTCAATAATGTCGCAAGTTTTAGGAATGAGTTACTTGGTAAGTAATGTCATTAAAGAAGAAAGAAGGGGACTTAATTTGAGAAGTCTTATTTCTGAAAATGGATCATGAAGCATATTGCGTTTGTTTAAGAGCATTTAGTGCTCATATTGGGCGGCTGATTAAACAGCTTGAAGAGTTAAAGACTCGCAAATGCAAATGTGAGCCATATGTTGCGACCAATGCCAAAGAAAGAACTCCCCATATGATAATTGGGAAGATGACTCCCCAAGAAACATGTCACCCACTTTTACCACTACTTTGGAGATGATGTCCAAAATCACTCCCCAAGTGAGCTGAGTAGCCAAACCCAGGGAGGTGGATAGAGTGTTCTCGGTTCAAAGTGACACTAAAATAGTCAACTTTCCATTGGAATAATGCCCCAGCGTTTTTCTGATTGTTCAATATGATTATGTACAGATACGGTGATCATCAAAAGGCATTGACAGTGATGAATTGCCTAGATACCAATTGTCAAAAACTAGTGTTGCCCCACCTGGACGGGAAGCTGGTCATACGCAGAGGCCAAAGTGGCCATTATGAAAGAAATTTGGAAGCCTGACGTGCATGTCAAAGTGCAAACAAGAGTTTATGGGCATTCAATTCTATAAAGATGAATCCTTAGTAAGCTTCGCTGATTGTTTTTACCAGGAATCACAAATCCTGGTTGGAGTGAATCTACTGGATGATTTCAATGACCTATTTGCATTACAAGCAGCCCTTCAGCCCTACCCTAATTTGCACTGAATGATGTCTTCTGTGTTCATGACGTAAATTACTACCTCTCAGATGGTAGACAATTTGAAAATCTTGAGAGCTACCTTCAATGCCCCAAATAGAAGTTTCAATTCAAACCCAGTATGAAATTTGAATCCTATGAAGGGGAACAAGGGCACTAAGAAGATGAACAACTAAACCATGCTGAGGAATAAGCCCAAAGACTTTAAACAGATTAATAATAAGGAGAAAGTCTGTTACAATGTGGAGGAAAGGGACATTTCGTGGTACATTGCAAGAAACCCAAGGATCATATCAATGTGGTCCAAGCAAAAGAGTCTGCAACTGCAAAGGAGTTATCAAAAGGGATCATGGCCTAGACTGGGAGCAGTATAGAGCTGCGGAGAATCCTGTTCCTACCAATATTATGCATGAGGAAATTGACATCAGTGATCTGTTTGTGTATGAAGATGTACAGGATCAGCTGTTTCAAGTAGTAAATTTGGACATAATCATGGAACAAGATCTGAAGTGAAGAGGATTAACCCCAAGATATCCAAAAAAAGTTGCCCAGCTGTACACCTGACAACTTGCAGACAAGATTTGAGATGTAGATAATCCTGAAGAATTGACTAAAGTTTGATTAGATGAGGCAAACCAGTCAATTCCCTCAGCGCAATCAAGGAATCTTTTCCTGATTTATTGGTGCAAATCATTCACACCCTCAATTAGGCTAATATTTCTGCTATACACCCAGTAAATACTATCTTACAATACTCTGAGTGTATGTATATAGATATAATAGTGAATCAAGTACGGGTGAGGGCGATTGTTGACAGTGGAGCATCTATTAATTTTGTCTCAACCAAGCTGTTGAAAAAATGAAGATTTCGCCTGAAATGGAACACAAGAAGTAGTACGGGACAGCTGGGCTGAATACCACCATCTCATGTGGAGCGTATAGCGCTTTACCACTTTTATTTGGATCCTTGGTGGTGTCTTCACCAGCAATAGTTTTGGCCAACCAAAACTATGACATTCTGATTGGGACTGATTTTCTACGGAAGCACAGAGTTAAATATAACTTTGAGGATAATGTGTTGACCATATTGGGTCAGACTTTACCATTGGTCTATCAAAAAGATGGGGAAGCTCCACTGAGTAGGAGAAATAACTTCATCAACTTTATATACAAGATGACATTGTCCTTATTTGATACCGACTAGTTGGCTGGAAGTGATGAGAAATGCTTATGGAAATCCTAGAAAAATTGGGGAATTCTACTGAGGATCAAGAATGCGAAAACTATACTGCCAGGATCACAAATAATAATCAACATGGGGTTGACATCAGAGATACCAGAGCTACTGTATGTGGAGGTCAGAAGCCCCTGGAAGAAGTCCATAGTAGAGGCTTGGGTGGCTCCTGGAATAATAATGCCAAGCCATGGAGTAATTTGAGTTCACATGGCGAAGTTAAGTGAAGACCTGATGAAGATTGAGAAGAACCAGATAAGCGCATTTGTCCATCTAATCCTTATGGATGAACTGAGGAAATTCCACAATTTTGGGACCCTCAATGAGATGGGATTACCAGCTGGGGTAACTGAGAGTATCAACCTATTGGTTGATCAAGAACAACTCGATGATTTGACGAAAGGACAGCAATAAGAGGTGATCAAATTTTTCAAAAAATATTGGGAAGTATTCACCCAGGACAACCACAATTTGGGATGCGTGAGAGATGTGATCCACAAGGTCAATACCAGGGAAAATTTGCCAATCAGGATGAGACCGATTCAATGGTCAAAGGTGGCCTAAGTGGTAGTGAAAGAAGAAATCAGCAAACTAGTGAAGCATGGGCTTCTAGTTCCAATGTCAAGTCCCTGGGCGAGTTTGATTCTTATTGTAAAGAAGAAGTATGGCTCTAATCTGGTGGTGATCAATTATCAGAAGCTGAACAAGATTATTAAGAAGGATTTGTATCCCCTACCAAGAATAGACAATGCACTAGATCAATTGGGAGAAGCAAAGTATTTCTCCACAATGGATCTGATATTGGGATATTGGAAAATTGATTTGCTAAGAGATGACCAAAAAAAGAGAATATTACTGTGCAGGGGCTATATCAACTGTCCAGGATGCCCCAGGGTCTGTGCAATGCGCCTGCAACGTTCCAGAGGGCCATGGACGCTATACTAAATGACTTGAAGCTGTCATGCATCCTGGTGTACTTGTACAATATCAATGTGTTCAGTAGGACGTTTACTGACCATTTGAACCACTTGGAAGTGTTCAAGAGACTGTCTGTGGTCAACCTGAATATTAAGCCAAGGAAGTGTCACTTCTTCAAGAAAGAGTTAAAAATATCTGGGATTCATGATCAACTCTAGTGGATTGCAGCTGCAAGCCCAGAAGATTGAAGCCATATAATGAATGGCTGTGCCAAAGCACGTTTGGGATATCCAAGTGTTCCTTGGAATGGTCAGATACTATAGAAAATTTATTCAGAATTTTGTCAGAATCGCTGTGCTCTTATTACATCTGTTGAAGGATCCAAAGAAAAGATTCATATGGGGTGAAGAAGTACAGAAATCCTTCGATGAGTTATGCCAGTACCTGATAGATTCTCTGATTTTTGAAATATTTAAATTTCAATTAAGATTTTTATTATACAGACCAATGCTTTGTTAAAGGAGATTGGCGCCATATTGAGTCAAGTAAATATACTTGGAGACAAACATCTGGTGATATGTGAGCCAGACACTCTTAGCCACTGAGAGGAACTACACTGTAACTGAGCATAAATGCCTTACGGTCATTTATGCCTGTAAACAATTTTGGATGTACATCCATGGAACGCACTTCAAAGTGGTGATGGACCACCCCTCATTGCGTTGGCTTCACGATTTTCAAGAACCAGAAGGACGACTGGCCCAATTGTCATTGAAGTTACAGGCTAATGATAATGAGATTGTCCCCAAGCGGGGGCTTCTCATCAGAATGTGAATGGCTTATTGCAGTTACCATAGGTCCAGATGGTATAACAGAAAGTAGATAAGTTATTTGAGAAAATGGTTGATGGAGAAATTGGGAATGAGCCCCAAGAAATCCAAGGTGTGCTTTGAAAAGCAATGGAAAACACTGAGACCATGGATGGACAAGTTTTCAAGACAATTAATGGGAAGTGGTTACTATTCTCAAAGCTGTTGGTAAGAGCAGCTATTGTTTAAGCTGCTCATAAGGTTTTCAGGCATGGAGGCTTGAGAAAAACGACCAACCATATTTTCCAGTACTACTACTGGGAGCCAATCAACTATGATGTCTTGGACTATCTGGCTTGCTGTGTGGAGTTCCAGTTGCACAAGCCACATAAGAATATAACTGGATAATGACTGGTCTGCCCTGGATTTGCTTGGCATACAGTGTCCATTGACATGATGGGACCGCTGACAATGAGCACAGGGGGAGTCAATTATATATTAGTTGTGATTGATCATCTGACGAGATGGGTTGAGATGAAGGTCCTGGCAAAAGTAGATGCTACCAGTACTTTGAAGTTCATCCTAGAGAAAAGTAGTATACTGAAATGGATGCCCACAAGTCCTTCTGAGTGACAGTGGGACAAATTTCGTGTCCCATGTGATCCCACGGTTAGATGAGATAATGGGGATCTTAGGAGTCGTGACTGTACCCTACTAGATGGAGACAAATGGACTGTTGTAACGATTTAATGGGATTCTGGACATGATGCTGAGTATGCTGATCACAGGAAGAACTTCCATGTGGGAAACGTACCTGAGTTTGGTGATGTTTGCCTACAATATCAGTTATCATACAGCAATGTGAAAAACGCCGTTTGAGTTGCTATATGAGAGGAAGGATGCATTACCGCTGATTTTATATTCAATGGTGAAACCAACATTGGGGATGAGTGCTGAGCAGTACCTGAACTAATTGACATATATCCAGATCAGAATGCAATTGTAAGCATTAAATACTACTTTTAAGAAAAGGCTATAAGTGAAAATGATGGACAATTAGAAACTGACCAGCCTTATCAGAATACTGAATAGGCGAAAGAGTTGTCTATTGCAATATGCATGGTTTCAGGAGAAGAAACAAATTGGATGCATTATGGTCAGGTCCATTTGAGATTATCGCCAAGATGGCAATGGATGCCTATTCCATCAAGAACCTCTTGAACGTAAGGATAGTGAATTGAGTCCATGCTGAATATTTAAAGCGATGGATCAAGGGAAAAAAATAAAAAAAGAGTTCACAAAGGACCGCTGAACTATTAAGTTAGTTATGTCCTAATAATTTTATCAAGTCCGAAAAAAGGACCTCTGAACCAATCTAGATGGTTAAGTCTTAAAAAGTAAGACCTCTGAACCATAGAAAACTGGTAGGCCTAAGTATACCTAGGATCCAGTTTTGGTTAATAAAATAAAAAGATGGACCGCTGGACCAGAACAATGCCAAGTTTCATAGAAAAATAGAAGAAAAAAATCAAAGTTTGATATAAATATGGGGAAAAAATTATTTAAAACCACATAAAAACCCAATATATTTTTATAATTTTTAATTTTTATTGTATATACTCAATCTAGGGATTCTTTCACCTATGTTGCCTCTTGGGGAGGGAGGATGAATTGCATTAGGAGTAAAGAACCCATCAAAATCTATGTGAGATTAGACGCTAGCAAGGGCTAGACCTACACTAAACCAAGTTTTGTTGAGTGGACGCAAATCTCTGCTAGAAAGTGACTAGGGTAAGGGAAATTGAGATGTTGGAAGAAGCCAAAAGTGATACCTCAGAGTGAGGAGGGAAGCAACAGTACATAAAGAGGCAGTTGGAAAATAACCCCAGGTAATCCCAATATGGCACCAGAGCTTGAAGATTGGTCTTAAGTGCTTGCCAATGGGCTTCATCAAGAACACCAGACATATGGGCTAACAATTAACAAGGGATACTATATGGGGACTGCCAAATTATGCCCCCTATCAAAGCCATCAGTAGAAAATATCAATGGGATGCACCATAAATGAGATAGTCATGCAAGGAGCAAATGGCATCCTGCAAGAGATGACTATGAGCTTCTCAGAAGATGAAGCATAAAGAGTGGTGGAAACTGGGAGAGGCTGGAAGCTTTGTGCCCAACTTTGAAGATCTTAGCAAGCAAAGCAAAGAGCATAGGCTGTGATATCCCAATCTAGGATGTCTTAAGATCAAAAGAATTCAGAGCTATGGACAAAGCCTTAGTGACTTGGGCCCTTAATTCTGCTTAGGGAGTTCAAAATGTATGTCGTTGCTGATGGTGAGTTTGGTGGCCAAGACAGCTGGCTTTTAATGTTGACTGAGTCAAAAGAGGGACTCTGGAAGCAAGTCTGATCTAGTAAGGAATGAAAAATTTAGAGCAAAAGGCATTGCTTCAGGAGGTTTAATGATGATGTTAGGAGCATCTGCAAAAGGAGCTGAATCCAGGATAGTCTTGAAATTTAACTCTGGAATTGATAACAGAGGAAGGATTGGCTGAGAGTCATTTGAGACAATTGCTAACCTGGTTTCAGCAGGGTTGGTTACTGTTTCTGGTAAATCTATGGAAGGACTAGCCACTGGTACTTGACTAGGAATATGAGTCATGGAAGGACCATTGAAAAGGTTCTGTCATGCAGATTGACTCATCAGCTGTAAGAGCCAAAGATCTTGATCAGACAAACTATTGAGCAGCTGTTGGTACCATGACTCAGAATTTGACATATGATCTGTATGAGAGGGTGGATGTTGGACTTATATGATAATCAACATTATGCACTCTGAAATCAATTAAGCTCCAATTTTGGAGCAATTAATCTCAAAATTAATAGGATAAGCTCTCCAGAGAAGAATGATAAATGATGTGAGCCAAGAGGTATGAGAAGAAAATAAGAAGGTTGAACATAAATGAGCATTCTTAATTGGGCTGCAAAACACTCATTGATGGCAAGAATCTCCTGTTGAGGATGAGGAGAAAATCAGAAAATTGAGGATGCTGGACCAAGAATACTGAATATGACAGTGGGTCATATGCCCTGACAGGGGAAAACTGGATCCCTGATTAATGTTGTCACAAGTAAATTAATCAGCCCAGAACAAGAGAAGGTGTAAGTCCCAGAGAACATCCCCTGTGTGTTGATTGGGTCTTTCCCCATCTCTGAGTAAAAAGGTTCCAAAGAGGGTGGCTGTAGCCCTCGTTACTCAGGGTGACCTCGCCCACATGGTAGATGAACGCTGGGTAACAGCCTTCCCTCTTCAGATCCCTCCCTGGTGACCACGCTCACTTTGGCCAAACTTGTACGCCTATTCAAGGAAATCTGCACTGAGATTGCCAAATTGAAGTAAATTGGTCCAAAAACGATTGAAAACAAGCCCAATGAGCAGAATCCACATAGCTGAAAAAGGGATGAGGATTGATTCTTTGGCCAGAATTGCTGACAGTTTTGATTTTGGCCAACAGTGTGATTTTCAAAATTAACCCCTCTCAAAATTGTCAAAGATTATCCCTGACATGCAGGTAGTAGCATTAGATACCATTGACAATAGTTTGAAGCTCCCTTCTGGAAAATCGGGAGTTGTGGCTGACGCAACACTTTTGAATGAACAAATGGCTCAGCGACCGGGCATGGGCAGGTTGGGCATCCCAAACCTGTTCCCAACCAATTGGGACCGCCCCTACGTGGGGTGACCCTGGGGGATTCCCACTGCTCGTCAGGCCAGATGCTGTTGCACCAACCATTGGAAATGCAGTTGAGCCTCATTCAGGCGTTTGAGGTTGAACTGACAGTGACTTGGCCTGCTGTAAATTCTTTGATGTTGGTTCCCATTGAGCTTATCTACAATAATCCCCAAATAATTCGCCAGTTAGGTTAAAATCGAGGGACCCAATACCTGCTTATTCCTGCATCAATCAACCACTATTTAATCAGTTGCATTGCACTGAAAAATAGTTGGTCGATTTCCTTCACTTTCCCTTAAATAAAAATTTGCCACTAAATGCCATCAATTTTCATCTTTATTGATATCATCTGGCTGCATTTGTAAGGAGAGTGTCTATAACTCTCCTGTTCCCAGCATGGTAGTGCTCAGTGCACAAAGCCAATGCCTGGGAACTAGCCATTAGGTTGAAAGTGACTAAAGCCCAAAAGAGGGTACTGAAGCAATAATTACATATAAAGAAAAGTACAAGCATGATAGCAAGCAACCCACCAAAAATGATGCGGTGCATAAAGGGAAAAGGGGTAAACGTCCCAGGTTGGAGGGAACCTGGGTGACCCAACGGTTCATGAGTTGAAATTTTAATTGAATTTATAATAAAGTAGCTAACATAGTGTGAGACCTCCTCAAAGAGGTCTGCGCATAGGTTCGCTAGAGATAACATAAGGAAAACAGGAAAATGGAAAAAGTTTATTAGGGGACCATCTAGTGCTAAAAAAAGAAAAAGTTTATTAGGAAAGTCAACCAACAAGGAGTGTTGGTCATGGGAAACAGAATTAAACTACATCGGGGAAATACATGGCTTGCTGAAGTGGGCCCAAGCACTGACCCACCAATAGGCAAACACTACCATCCAAATTGGTAACAAAAACAAAAACTGACTTCACTCAAGTAAATGATTGAAGTTGGATCCGACCTGAACGGGTCATTTTGTAAATGGAATGGGTTTCAAACCCCGTTCCTCAATCAACCATATAGTGACATCGTGGTTAATTGAATATACTGTTTGTTTTAACGCCTGGGCTGATGAACGGGGCTGGGCGTTTGGCACATCACTAATACCAACCTGGGCATATTTAGCTTGTACCCAGCGTTGGTCTAGTGTGTTCCTGAGGTCAGGGAGGGCCTAAAGCTTCACCTTCTGGGCCTCCTATCGCCCAGCCTTATCCTTAGGGTCAGTCCCTACTATGATGTCATTCAACCATGACAGCATTCCTGATGGCTTTATTCTGGTGGCCTGTCAATCCCTATACCAGATGGGCTTTACCAGTACTAATGGTTACTATGGCCCCACCATTGTCAACTGGATTCAGCGAGCTAGATACTTCTGGCAAATCAACCCCATTATTTCAAATATCCGCCAACAATATACTGGGTTCTTGTGGCCTTACTTCTACCATTTCCAAGCAAGGATCCGCCCCCTTATCTCCCCAGTTTAATTGAACCCACCCAAAGATGACCTTGTAGAAACTATAACTGTGGTACCACCCCCTGCATCAAGACCCCCAGTGTCTGGTTTTGTCTCCATTTGGTTCATTATTGGGTTGCTGTTCACACTTGCCCTACACCAACGGTTTATCATCTCCCAATTCATGGCTCCATACAACGTCATACATGTGGAAATGCCTCTGGCATACTGGCTTGATTTTTTGTGCTTACACATCCTGACTGGCAGGCCAGTCTAAACTTCTTCTGCAGTTTTCATGAAAGAAGGTCGTGGAGACCACGCTCTGAATAGGTGTTGGCAAGGAGGAAGAGGAAGAGAGCCGCATGATGAAGGTCATCCTAAGCAGCATTGAGTACTGATGATTGTGCTCCACCTGAACAAATGAAGTACTCAACTGAGTGTCCAAAGAGGTGTTCTCCTTCCCTGATTCTTTTCTTGCTGGAATCTAGGCAAGAGGGGGATGTGTTGGAAATTTTTGCCCATATTCCCATCCAACTAGATTACCAGGGATCGCTAGGAGATAATTCCCTAATGCAAAGTAAATTGGTTATCAGTTGACCCTGAAATTGGGGTAACTATGTTTGGGGGATTTAAGGTTATTTTCCTGGTAAAATTTATCAGGGATTGATCCAGTTGAATGCTTAAGATCTCATTGGGAAGAATTTTTGATGAGTTAGTGGCATCTGATAGTTGATTAACTATCAGGTGTACCAATTGGGATCAGTCAGGTTTCATCACTGACTGATTGGGAATTTGAGGATTAAGTTGCAAGGTGAGTGATGCTGCCTGCAACTAGTGAATTGATCAGTTGGTTTGCAACCATCCTTAATGAGTAACAAGTCCCATTACCTAAGCAGGTCACTAGCCAAATATGGTTGGTTCTCTTGGATTGAGAGGAAAATGTTAGGGACACGTTTACTGACTCTTTCCATTTTAGGTCTTAAGGATGTACAACAACAGAATTCTAGCCAGGATGGGTAAGACCATCGCTGCTGAGATGATGATGGGTAATTTAACAGCAACAGCTGCTGCTTCATCAAGGAGGTGCTAACTGAGGGTTGGGCATAAAATTCCCTACTATAAATTTCTAAAGAATTCACTAATAAAATATTGTAAATTACCAAATCATAATTTACCAAATCAAAAATTACCAGATTACTTTTACTAGAGTATTAGCATAGTAAACTTTATAAGAATCCTTTTAGAGTTCTATTATTCTCAAAAGTATTATTGCTGTGTGTGATTATTGGGAGTCTATTAAGATCAAGAGTAAGGATCTGAGCGGGGATCCAGAGAAGAAGCTGAATCAAATCAGGGATTGCTTCCAACTGTGTGTCACAAAGAAACTGTAAACAGTTTTCTGAGCTTGATTGAGTTAGGCAGTACAAGATAAATTCTTTTCAGGACATCATAAGTAATTTGAGAGGAAATACTGGCTGAGTATTGTACCAAGATCTAAAAATACAATTCAACTATGGATATTAGTCGCCATACTATTATCAACGATTATATCAACTATTATTTTATAATGCAGAGAATTGCACAAAATCCAAACCTGTGCAAGTAATATATTTATAAAGGTTATTGGCTGAGAATAATCAAAAAACCTATAAATTTTTAAAGGTGGTCATCAAAAGGCTTTGACGGTGATGAACTGTTTAGAAACTTTTGTTGAAACCTAGTGTTACCTCATCTAAATGGGGACAGATGGTCTTACTCAGAGGCCAAGGCGGTCATCATGAAAAAATTTGGAAGTCTCACACGCATGTCAAAGCATAAGCAAGAATTCATGGGAATCTAATACTCAGAAGGATGAATCCTTAGAGAGTTTCGTCAATTGTTTCTGCCAAGAATTGCAGATTTTGTCAGAGCAAAATTACTGCCAAATTTTGCTACATGGATTGCGCTGCAAGTGGCCCTTCAGCCCTATCACAATTTACATTGAATGATGTCTTCCATGTTTGCTACCAAGATTACCACCTCACAAATGATGGATCATTTAAAAATTTTAAGAGCTACATTTGATGCTCAGAATAGAAGTTTCAAATTGAGTCCATTCTGAAATCTAGATCCTAAAAAGTAGACCAAGGGCGCTAAGGAGGTCAATAATCAAACCATGTTAGGACATAAACCCAAAAAGTTTAAGCAGATCGATAATAAAGAAAAATGCTGTTACCAGTGCAGAGGAAGAGGACACTTTGCTGTTTACTGCAAAAAGGCAAAGAAACAGATCAATGTGGTCCATACAAAAGAGTCCAAACCTGCACAGAAATAGGAAAAGGGCCTGCGGCCTAGATGGGGAACAGTCTAGAGCTGCGGAAAAACCTGTTCCCCTGATATAATACATGAAGAAATTGAAATTAGTGATCTGTTCATCAATGATGACATGGAGGATCAACTATATAAGTGGTCAGTTTAGATGTAAATGCAGTACCAGATCTGGAGTGAAGGGATAAACATCAAAATAAAAAAGGAAGTTGCTCAGCCATATGCGCAACAACTGGCAGACAATATTTGAGTCATGGAGAATCTGGAAGAATTGACCAAGGTCAAATTAGATGAGGTAAA
The DNA here is from genome assembly GCA_022478985.1 of Massospora cicadina. Classification (NCBI taxonomy): domain Eukaryota; kingdom Fungi; phylum Entomophthoromycota; class Entomophthoromycetes; order Entomophthorales; family Entomophthoraceae; genus Massospora; species Massospora cicadina. The sequence continues at coordinate 54,804 of JAKSZP010013296.1, read as the reverse complement.
CCTGTCTATCCCCCTTTGCGTGATTAAGAGATCATTTACTGATCTATCAGCACAGATAATTCAAACCCTCAATTTAGCAGATACTGCCAATATACAATCATTAAATACAATTTTACAATACTAAGGGTAAATATATAGATATACTAGTTGATCAAGTATAGTACAGGTAATAGTTGACAGTTGAGTGCCTATCAATATTGTCTCGACCAAGATGGTGAAGAAGATGAGAATCTAGCCCTATTTAGAACACAGGAAAGAATATGAGACAGCTGATCTGAATAACAACATCTCCTTTGGAGCGTATAGGGTTCTACCACTCTAATTTGATCCTTAGTGGTATCCGCCCCAGCAATAGTTTTGACCAACTAAAATTATGATTTTATGATCAGTATGGAGTTTCTACAAAAATATGGAGTTAGATGTAACTTTAAAGAGGATACGTTGACCATATTGGGTCAGATGTTACCATTGGTTTATCATAAAGATGTGGAAGCTCCACTGACTAGGATAAATAACTTCATCAATCTGATCTACAACAATGGCATTGTCCCAATTTGTTACCAATTAGTTGGCCAAAAGCAATAAGAAATGCCAACAAAAACTTGGAAAATAGGGGAATTCCATTGAGGATAAATAATTCATAGATCATACCACCAGTATCGCAGATCATAGTCAAAATGGGGTTGACATTGGAGTTACCTGAGCTTCTGTATGGAGAAGTCAGAATCTCCTTGAAGAAGTCTAGAGTAGATCCTTGGTGGCTCCTGGAGTAATTAACCAGGCCATTGAGAAATTCGTTTTTTACTGGCGAATTTGAGTGAAAACCCGATGAAGCTTGAGAAGAATCAGATAATTGCATTTGTTCATCTAATCCAGAAGGCGGTATAGAGGAAATTCCTCGATTTTGGGACCCTCAATGAGATGGGTTTTTTGGCAGGGGTGACCAAAAGCATCAATCTATTGGTTGATCAAGAGCAACTCGCTGATCTGATGGACAGACAGCAGGAGGAAGTGATTGAATTATCTGACAAGTATCAGGAAGTATATGCCCAGAACGATCATGATTTGGGATGTGCAAGAAATGTGATCCACAAAGTCGACATTGGAGAAAATTTGTCAATAATAATGAGACCAATTTGACGGTTGAAAGCAGATGAATCTGTAGTGGAGGAAGAAAGCAGTAAAGTAGTGAAGCATGGGCTTCTAGTTCCATTGTTGAGTCCCTGGGTAAGCCCTATCCTAATTTTGAAGAAGAAGGATTGCTCTGATCAGGTGGAGATCAATTATCAGAAGCTGAATAAGATAACAAAGAAGGATTTATATCCATTACCACAAATTGATGATGTGCTAGATTGATTGGGAGAAGAGAAGTATTTCTCTGCAATGGATCTAATATCTAGATATTGGCAAATCAATTTTCCAACGGAAGACTAGAGAAATGTGCAATTATCACCACTCAAGGCTGTATCAACCGTTGAGGATGCCCAAGGTCTATGCAACGCGCCTGCGACGTTCCAGAGGGCCATGGCTCCCATTTTAAATGACCTGAAGTTGACATGCGTCCTGTTGTACTTGGATGATATAATTGTGTTCAATAGGACATTTACTAACCATTTACACCACTTGACAGAAGTCTTCAAGATACTGTTTGCAGCTAACCTGAAGATCAAGCCAAGGAATTGCCACATCTTTAAGAAAGAGTTGGAATATCCAAAGTCATTAACAACTCAAGTGGACTTCAGCGCAAGCCCAGAAAATTGAAGCCATAGAGCAAATGACTGTGCCAAAAAGTGTCCAGGATATCTAAGTGTTCCTTGGAATGGTCAGATACTATTGGAGATTCATATGGGATTCTGCGATAATTGCTGAGCCCCTATTTCATTTTGCTGAATAATCAAAAAAGGATTCAATTAAAGTGAAGAGGCCCAGAGTTTTTTTGATGAATATGCCATTATTTAATAGGTCCTCCTATTTTTAAATATTCTAATTTTTATTGAGAATTTATAATACAAATTGATGCTTTGTTAACAGTGATTGGCAATACCTGAGCCAAGTGGATGAACTTGGGGATGAACATCCAGTAGCATATGTGAGCCAACCAATATCAGCAGCTGATAGGAATTACATAGTGACTGAGCGTGAATGCCTTGTGGTAATTTATGCATGTAAACAGTTCTGAGTGTATACTCATGGAACGCACTTTAAATTGGTAATGGACCACTCCTCATTGCGTAGGCTACACAATTTAAGAGAACCAGAAGGACGACTAGCCCAATGGGCATTGAAGCTACAGGCTTACTATTATGAGATAGTCCACCAAGCTGGAGCTTCTCATCAGATTGTGGATAGCTTGTTAAGGTTAATAATGGTCCAAGTGGTATACAAGCAAGAGTTTGAGCTATTTCAGAAAATAGTCAAAGGAGAAATCAGCAACAAGCTCTGAGAAATCCAAGGTATGCTTCAAAAAAGTGATGGAAAATACCAAGACCATGAATGGACAAGCTTTTATATGGTCAATGGAAAATGATTACTTTTAAAAACTGTCAGAACAAGCAGCTATCATTCAAGCAGCTCATAAGGTTGTTGGGCATGGAGGCCTATGGAAGACAATTGATCACATTTGCCAGTATCACTACTGGGAGTCCATCAACTACAATGTAGCAGATTATCTGGCTTGTTGTGTGGAGTGTCAGTTGCACAAACCTCACAAGAATACTACCAGATATCAATTGGTTCGCCCTGGATTTGCCTATAATATAGTGTCCATCGACGTGATGGGACCATTAACCATGAGTACCAGGGGTGTCAAATACATCATAGTTGTGATTGACCATCTGGCGAGATGGGTTGAAACAAAGGCCCTGGCGAAAGTAGACGCTACAAAGCACTGCAAGTTTTATCTTGGATCAAATAGTATATCAATATGGATGCCCACAGGTCTTGTTAAGAGATAATGAAATGAATTTCACATCTCATGTGATACTTCAATTAAATGAAATAATGGGGATTTGAGGAGTAGTTTTAGTACCTTACTGGCTAGAGATGAACAGACTGGTAGAACGGGTTAATGGAATGCTGGCTGCAACACTTAGGAAACTGGTCACAGAGAAAACTTCACCATGGGTAACATACCTTAGTTCAGTGATGTTTACATATAGCATAAGTCATTATATCACGATGGAAAAAATGCCGTTTGAGTTGCTATATGGAAGGAAGGCCGCGTTGCCACCAATTCATATAAGCGGGTGGTGGATCCAACATTAAGGATGAGTGCCGAGAAGTACCTAATCCAATTGTCAAATAACCTAAGTGAGAACAATTGCAAGCATTTAATATGACCTTGAAAAAAGGATCAAGGCAAAAATGATGGATGATAAGAACTGACTGGCCTTATCAGAATACCAAATAGGCGAAAGAGGTGGCTATTATGATACTCATGGTTTTAGGAGAAGAAACAAACTAGATGAACTGTGGTCAGGTACATTTGAGATTATCACCAAGAAGGTGACGGACGCCTATTCCATCAAGAACCTCTTGGGTGTAAGGATAATGAATTGAGTCCATGCTGAATATTTGAAGCAGTGGATTGATGAAAAAAATAGTAAAAAGAGTGTTCCCAAAGGACTGTTGAACCATTAAGTTAGTTATGTCCTAATAATTTTATCAAGTCTAAAAAAAGGACCTCTGAACCAATCTAGATGGTTAAGTCTTAAAAAGTAAGATCTCTGAACCATAGAAAACTGGTAGGTCTAAGTATACCTAGGATCCAGTTTGGGGGAGTATATAAAAAAGATGGACCATTAATTTGAGCGAAGGTCATGTCCATATAAAAAAGAGGGAAAAATAAAATATTTATAAAAATATAAAAATTTATTATTAAAAACGCACAGAAAAAGAATTACTTTATAATTTTTTTATTAGTTATCCTCAACTTGGGGTTGATTCCACCTATGTCACCTCTTGGTAGTGGGAGGTTGTATCGCAGTTGGAGTAAATAAACCATCAAAACCTATGTGAGATTGGACGCTAGCGAGGGCAGACCTCCTCAAAGCCAAGTTCGCTTAATGGAGGCTGATCCTTGTGAGAACATGACTATGGAAGAGAGATGGAAATGTCAGTACTTGACATATGTAATACCCCAGATTGGGGAGGGAAGCAACAGAACAAGAAGAGGCAGTTGGCAAACAGCCCCAAGTAATCCCAATATGGCACCAGAGCTGAAAGATTGGCCTTGAGCACTCGCTAATGGGCTTCGTCAAGTTATTGGACATATGCGCCAGCATTGAGCAAGGGATACTAGGTGGGGTCTCCAAATCATGCTTCAGATCAAAGCCATTAGGGGAAGGTACCAATGGGATGCACCAGAAATGAGATGGTCATGCAGGGAGTGGATATCATCCTGAAGACAATGACTACAAGCTTCTTGGAAGAAAAATCAGAATGAGTGATGGAAGCTGGGAGAGGCTGGAATCTTTGTGGCCCAACTTCAAAGAATTTGGACGGCAAAGCAAAGAAAATAGGTTGCAACATCTCAAATTAGGATGTTATAGATCAAAGGGTTTCAGAGCTATGAATAGAGCCTCGGTTACTTGGGTCCTCAATTCTGCATAGGGGAGTTCAAAATGTTTGTGGTTTCTGATAATCAGTTCAGTTGACAGAACAGCTGATTTTTAATACTGGCCGAGTCAGAAAAGGAACTCTGGAAGCAAGTCTGATCCGGCATAGAAAAATCATTTGAGAGCGGAGGGCATTGCTTCAGGAGGTTTGACAATGATTGTAGGAGTATTGCATTAATGGAGCCAAATCCAGGAGTGTTTTTAAGTTAAACTCAGGAATTGATGGCAGAGGAAGGATTGGTTATGAGTCATTCAAGTTGATTGCTAACCTGTTTTTGTCAAGGTTGGATACCATTTCTGATAATTCCATGGAAGGACTGTCCACAGGTACTTGACTGGGAGTATGAGTCCTTGGATGAGCATAGAAGATGTTCCATCACACAAATCGACTCATCAGTTGGAAGAGCCAAACATCTTTATCAGAATTGCTGTCGAGCAGTTGTTGAAACCAAGACTCTGAATTCAAAATATGAGTTGGATGAGAGGGGAGAATTTAACTTTTTAATAGTAAACATTATGCACTCTGGAGTCAATTAAGCTCTAATTTTAGAAAAGTTTATCTCAAAATTAATGAGATTAACTCTCCAGAGAAGAATTAAGAATGATATGAGCCAATATGTTATTATGAGAAAGTAACAAGAGTGAATATAAATGAGCATTCTTAGTTGCACTGTGAAACATACATCAATGGCAAGAATCTTCTGTCAAGGATAAGGAGATAAATCAGGAAATCAAGAATGCTGGACCAAGAATCCTGAATATGACAGTGGGTCATATGTCCTAATGGGGGAAAACTGGATCCTAGGAACAGTATTATCACAAATTAATTGATCAGCATTGCATGACAGAAGGTCATGGGAACCACACTCTGAGTAGGTGGTAGCGAGGAGGAAGAGGAAGAGAGCCGCATGCTGAAGTTTTCCTGAGCAGCATTGAATACAGATTGAACATACTCTGCTAGAACCCAAGAAGTACCTGACCTGATATCTGAGGTAGTATTCTCCTGTCCAAATCCTATTCTCGCTGGAAATCTAGGCAAGAGGGGGATGTGTTGGGATTTTTGCCCACCTTTTTCAGCCATTTAGATTACCATGTATTGTTAGGGGATAATTCCCTATAGGGGATGATTTAGATATCAGTTGACCTCAATTTTCAGGTTAACAATGTTTGGGGGATTTTAGGTAATTTGCCTAGTTTGGATCCATCAGGGATCAAACTGGGTGAATGGTTAAGAACTTATTGGACAGAGTTGCCAACGAAATGGGGGAATCTGATAGTTGATTGATGATTAACTACAGGTGTACCAATTGGGATTGGTCAGATTTCATCACTGATGATTGGGAATTTAAGGAGCATTTTGTGAAGTGAGTGATGTCACCTGCAACTAGTGAAGCAGTCAGTTGGTTTGTGAACTGCCATAATGGGTAACAAATTATATTACTTATTCAGGTCGCTCGCCAAATATGGTTAGTTCGCTGGGATTGAGTAGAAAACGTTAGGGACATGTTTATAACTCTTTCCATTTTAGGTCTTGATGGTGTCCAATGATAAGAATCCTAACCAGGATGGGGAAGACCATCACTGATGAGACAACGAAGAGTAATTCAATGGAAACGGTTGCCATTTCAAGGCTGAGGCAATAACTGATGGTTGGTCGCTGAATTCCCTCTATAAATTTCCCTGAGAATTCACCTAATCAGAAAACCAGATTTTACAGAATTCGTTATTAGTTCTAATAATCTTCAATAAAATTAATGCTTTGTTCTTTAATTGGGACTCTTTAAAAGTATAAAGAGTAAGAGTTGAGGATTCTGAGAAGAGAAGCTGATACAGGAATTGCTGCCAACTTTGTGTCACCAGAGGAAAAGCTGTAAACTAGGATATGAGTGTGATCAAGTTAGGCGGATAAGGGAAAAATCACTAATGAGGACATCTAGATTATGATGAGGAGGAATACTGGCCAAGCGTTGGACTATCACTGTTTATCTATTCAACTACAGATACTAGTTCTCATAATATTATCAATTGTATGTCATATATTATCAGATAATGCAAAGAGTTCACAAACCAAACCTGTGCAAGATTTAGATTAGAGGTTAAAATTTGTGAATGAGCAGAAAAGCCCCTAGTTTTAAACATTCATCAATGACTTGATGAGATCAGAATCACTAATTCCCCCCATTAACTGATAGAGTATTTGTTAGAATAAAAATATTGGAGATAGACAAACTAGGAGAAATCCTGACACTGCCCAAGAAGATCCTTTAAATGACTAGGTGTCTTATAACACCAACCTGGAGGAAAACAGGACTTCAGACCTTTTATTAGAAAGAAAATCTGAAATAGGCTTGCATGGCATGTGGCCACAAGAACCACGCTTTGTGGAGGTGGCAGTGAGGAGGACATGGAATAAAAATTTGCTAAGAAAAGGATTACCCAGAGTTTCATCAAGAAAGTAATGTAAATAAACCAAAATACTCCAAATTTAAACTATGCTGGCGGACTCAGTCAGAATTAAAGCAGCGTATACCCCTGGAAAAGCTTCATTGCGGGATATCTGGTCAAGTTAGGGATGTGTTGGGATTTTTGATATGCCCACATTACACAGCTTAATTGATCATAATTAATGAGGTTGGTTAAAAGGGGATTTATCCCACTAGTGGATGTTGAAGTTATCAATTATGTACAATAACTATAGTTCAGAGTATTATCCTGAACGATTATTAGGCAGTTTGCCAGGTTGATCCATCAGATTAATATGCTGTTTGCTTAATACTTGTTGGGGATGATCCTCAACAATAAACAAGTGCTTAGGTTGTCAATTTTACTATTGATAACTTAATTTACTTGGAATTATTTTGGGTTTAGTACTAATTGACTATGGGGTTTATAAGATGCTGGAAAGTTATTCCACCTGTAATAAAGCGCCTTTTGAAGTAACATTTTCAGGATTCCAACTTGCTGTTTATGGGTAAGGTTCCCCTTACCTAAGCATGTAGTTACATAATAAGGGTAATTTGATGAAAGTTGAGCAAACTTATTGGGACACATCCTTCGTTTTAACTTGAAAGAGTCACATTAAGAGTCAGCAGGATAATCTGATTGAAACAGATAAGGAAGAATATTGTTTTAAGTGAATTTGGAAGGTTGATTCATTGGCGATGGCCGCCATAACAATAGGGGCGCCAACCAAAGAGTTGGGCTCTGAATTACCTATAGATTCATTTGTTTTTCTAAAATCAGAAATGATCAAAATAAAATTTTTAATAAAATTTCATAATTTAGACTGTTTGCTATTGTGATTAAAGTTAGAAGTACAAGAAGACTCTTGGTCTATATTATTGTGATCTCCAAGAAATCTGCATGATGAGAAGTGATGGGAATTTTTAACCAATCAAGATTAAGTTCTACTAAAGAAGGAAGAAGTCCTAAAAGATTTTCAAGAATACCATTAAAGTCTAGGTAAGCACCAGTATGGCGTTGGACCTGATAGCCATCTTTTTTTTAGTACTAGATGGTCCCAACCCAACCTGATAGCCATCTTGATTATCAAAAGCTCAACTAGATTAATAGTCTTCATACTACTACTGACCCATATAATCCATTATCAACAATTTAACAACGCGCATACAAGGAACCTGTGCAGTTAACAAGGGAACTGAAGTGAGTTACTATCTGAAGAGTAAAAAGATCCCAAACATTTAACAATTGGTTCTCATTTGGGTCACTACCAGTTTCCACTTTTAACAAACACCCTTATCCAAACGCCCCTATCAACTTCCCCAATTCTGTTCTAAATTCATTTGGGAATAAATTCAAAAAGGTTTAGTCAGCGGACTCATCTGACCCTCTCAGTCAACCTAGGCCTTTACTGTTGTCGTTGTAACTAAGAAAAATTGTAAGCTCAATTTGTGCATAGACTATATCCCGCTCAACAAATTAAATAAACGTGTACCCCTTACCGCTTATCACAGACATATTTAACTTTATGGTGCACAAAGTAATTCACCAACTTCAACCTTTATCTGGATACTATCAACTGGGAGTTGATGAATAGCCCATCCCTAAGGCTTCCTTGGTGGAAAAATTTAGATAATTTGAATACACCAGTGTGCTCTTTGGACTCACTGGTGCACCACGCATCTTCCAGAAAGTTCTGGTCAACCTATTCTGAGACCTGTTAACACAGAAGTGTTACTGTGTACCTTGACAATATTACCGTTTTCTCACCAAACTTCTATCAACACTTAAATGACCTCAAAACATTTTTACGCATACAAAAATCCAACTTCAGCATGAATGGCTCAAAACTTAGGCTGTGCACTCAGGAACTAAAACTACTTGAAAAACCTCACCCTCAATGGTAAGTGCACAGACTCGTATAAAGTATAATCTATTGTCTCCTGGACCAAACCAAAAAATGTAACAAAACTATTCAACTTCCTGGGCACCATCAACTGCTATAAGGACTTTATTTTAAACTTCAGTAAAATTTCCAGTATGCTTTTGTCAGGGAGATGGCAAATAAAGTTTAGATTTTCCTGCCAGTTGGGATGTTAAAGCACTCAAAAGGCAAGCCGTAATGCCAGAGGCATTGCAGCTCAAATTACGTTGACATGTGCAGGGAGATGTGTGACGATATAGTACCTGTGAACTGCAAGTGTAAAAAGGAACCCAGCAAGAAACCAGGCTGTTGCAACTCCAGACCTGGTGGGCCTTGATGCTGGGAGTTGTGCAAACGGATTTGGCAGTTTGGGACTCTCCACAGGAAAGATTGGTACAAAAATGAAGGCGAGGGGGCAGATCCTTACCTGGAATGAGACAGATGGGCCCACAGGATACAAATATCCTGCTAGTGGATGACCTTGACAATTGGGTTGAATTCCAAAAGATTCTTTACGTGATAGACCCAGTTAAATGCAGTAGGAGCTATAGTTACTATCATGACTGATATTGCCCAGCCAATATGGGTCTCAAGAGGCCACATCGTTAGTACCATAGGGGGTATGGCTGTAATCTGAAATAATCAAGATAATGGGAATTTGTGTAGAAGTTAATAAATGGTAAACTAAGAAAAATGACTGTCATTCACCTCAGTGTGTTTGACTGCTTAAATAAATGATCAATTTGAGGAATAACTTATTAGAGCACAGGATCAGGGCCCTCAAGATTCAACCTAACCTGGCAAACTTTAAAGGGAGGGGGAAAACAAATTCAATCTGAACCAATTTTAAAGGAGTTGGTGGTAGGCCAAGTCACGGTTGGCTCAACCTTGAACGCCTGACTTGCAGTTTCATTTCATTTTCAATGGTTAGCGCAATGGCGTCTCACCTGATGGGTAATAGGAATCTCCAAAGGCCACCCCACATAAGGGCGGTCCCAAATGGTCAGAAACAGGTTTGGGATACCCAACCCACCCATACCTGGTCACTTTGGTGTCCATTCAGACAAGCGAGATGCATTGAACAATGATCCTGATTTTTAATGGGAGGGTTTTGAACTATCAGCAACATTTAACGATGGAGGTACATGCCAGTCAGGCTTTGTCCCTGATGTTTTCAAGGGAGGTTCCAAACTGGAAACAATTTTACCTAATGGCCTGATGCCATTGGCGATTTTAACTGAGGATTTGTCACTGGACACATTCTTATCAAGAGGTTCACGCCCTTCAGGCTTTGTGCCAAATATGCTTGAAGCAGGTTTAAACTGATGATAACGTTTTCCAATGACCCAATGCAATTGGCGAGTTTTTCAAGGATGTGACACTTGATTCCTAGTTTACTGAATGTGAAAGCCTGTCAGGCTTTGTCACCAAGGGTCTGGAAGTTTTGAATTACACTTCCAATGGAGCAGGTTGTATCTCAAAGTTACACTGGGCGGATTCTTCAAAAATGCAATGAAGTAAATAAGAAAATACAGGTTAAACTCGACCTAATTTTAATTTTCGAAAAGAGGAAATATTTATAGGCTTTTTCAGTTTGTAATCTATCAGAGTGAATTAATCTCTGTTCAATCAAATCTTCAACCAGTTGATTGGGATCCGATTTATCATTAACTTTAATAGATTGCAATAGATTGCTCACTCCTTCCAATGTTGTTAAGGGAATTGAGGAAGGGGATTTTTTGGAGATATGCGAAATTGGTGAAGTCCTGACAAAGGGTTTAAGGCTTCCAGACCTTGATCTCAAGGCTTGATGCCATTGACTTCATAAGAATTTTAAGCTCACGGGGTGGCGGCTTCCAATTATTTCAGTGCTAATTTCAACAATTTGCCATACTCTTTTGGTAGAGACAATTGTGAGGACAGGTGGTGGAATCTTCATAGGGAGCGCTGTTACTCAACGCTCATCTACCAGATGGATGAGAACACCCTGTGAGACGAGAGGGATAGCTTCTCTCTTTAGACCCTTTTTTTAGTGGGGAATAGGAACACCACCTAGTCTAGGCAGAGGGTTACTCCCCCAGACTTACAAGGAGTCCATAAATACTCAGCCCTTCAAGAGTATGTCATTTAAACACACCTCTAGAGCCTTGCCTTACTGATATGTATAAGAGTACAAGGAACAGTTGATGTTTATTTCATTTACTGTCAAGCTTAAGGCCAGATCATAGTTCAAGTGGAAGGGAAGATGGTTGGGCTTTTCCCATATTTTAAATATCCTGGAACCAGGCCAAGCTAGGGGGAAATCTTCCAGTAGCGCTGTGAGGGATGTCCTTAAAGCAATTGCCCCACTGAACCCAATTTAGAGAAAGTACTTATTAGTGGAATCTCTCCCCTCATGTGGGGATGCTCAAACAACAAAAAGTTGGGTTATAGGTCAATAGAAAACCTGTTGGTGCTTCCACCAATCTACACCATGATAATAGGAAATAACAAGTTTTTCAACACGGTGGACCAACCACAGAAGCAAAACCCATGTACCAAGAGAATGGTACTTGGCGTCACATCAGGTAACAGAGCATAAAATCTGAAGACGCACTCAAAACTGAGGATCCTACATTTAAATTAGGATCTAAACCTTAAACAACCTGCAAACTCATAAAGTTCTTTGAAGGCTCCTGTATACACAAGAGCCTTAATGGAGAACACTTGAGCGCCCAACTGGATCTTAACCAGTAATAGAAAGTAAGCCTGATATTGCTTTTCTAGCCAAGATGTGAGACTTACTCAAGAGGGAGGGATTTTCGCCAGACCATCTCCTGGTCTATCCTCAGAAGCAGAGGCTGTGCCTGCTAATATCTGAATATACTAGATTTCACCACTTTTTCTGGGGACAACTGGGGCACCAACAGTTTCACATATATTTGCTCTCCTGAAATAGCAGTGTTGACCGCAAGAAAAAAAACATCAGAACCCAAAATGGCGGGTTGAGGGGCAGACCAGCAACCAAAGAAACAAAAAATACCCCCATGCTTGCAACACATTTTTCCTGCCTTCTTTAGAAAAAGTTGAAAACATATGTCCTCTTCTATTTGACCTGGGGTAGGCCCTACTAATGTTTGGGCCATGGAAGATTTTAAACCCCAGCATAAAAATTGCAATCTCATGAATTGGCCAGCCTCTCAGCATACATCATCCTAGCTGACAGTTTATCTTCCATTTATAGAACCAAACCAACGCCGCACCCCACTCATAGGGCAGGATGGAAAGGGGTGAGAATTTGGGCCACTCCATTATGTTATGGAGCGTGCTGATAATAATAAGACTGGCCTGAGACTCCTGGTAAATGAACACCCAGAACCCCAGTCAGAATATCTTCAGTACAGCCATCCATATTGACAAATGAGATAAGAGAAAGGCAGCAGCAAGTACAAGCCAGTGACTCCTAAAATAACAATCATAGTTTCAATATGTCTGGCGGATTGCTAAAATTCACAAATAGAAATTTATATTCTTCAGGGATTGTTTTTATTGAAATTTTTAAAAGGGTAGAAAATGGTAAAATTGTGCAACAGCAGAACCAGTTGGGGTCTGCTGCCTTATAAGCTTGCAAAATATTTTGGGACCTGAATGAATGCATTAACTGTCTGGAAAAATTCACAAATTTTGATTGCACCAGATTGGCATCCTGAAATCCTATGATGTCAGAACAATCCCAAACTGGCCAGCTGACTCACACTCAACTTTTCCACCTACTTTTCCCTCCCAACGCAATTTTGCAGGATTGATCAGTACCACTTTGTACAGTGGGCAACTGGGTGTGCCGATGTCCAGGCCACATACAGCTGGTCCCACTTGGTCATGAAGGGGTTTGTTGCACCCATACTTATCAAGGATGGTCTCACAACTACCAATGATGATGTGCCATGATGGATGGAAATTCCTACACTTGAAACCAACATACTCAAATTTTTTAGTAGATTCCAATTTACTTCCTCCTTAAAACTTGAACTGCTGGAGACAATGTGCCAATGGAGCGGATTGCTGCCAACCCCCTGCTGGTGGAGACCCTGGCCATCACCACTTTCACACACCGCACCTGAATTCTATGTAAAAACTCATGAGTGGTTAGCATAGAAGGAAATGATGCTACCTTCATAGGATATGACATCACCCACATCTCATCTATGACATGGGCTAAATCGTTCAGGAAGATAAGGGGGACAGCCAGCAGCTTCTTCCCCTTCTTGATCCAAAATGGAATATCTCCTGATTCAGCCGCATGGGTTGCTTCCCCATACTTACACTATGGTTACTATCAAAAATGAGAGGCGGATCAAAGCAATGCTCAAAAACCAATTTTTCCTGAGTACCAGCTAGGGGATCTGGTATTGTTCCACCACCACTGGACAGGGGGCCAAGTACATAAACTTGATACAATATGGTCCAAACCATATCATGTAATAATCTGGCAGGGACAGAATATTCAGTTAGTTCTGTCCAATCAGGCTCTGTTATATGTAAAATTCATGCCATATTCCTCTGAAGTTATATCCCTTCTTGGCAAGATCTTGAGGGTGGCATTGTTGGTAGTTATAAAATTTAGTCTCATACAAATGAAGTTAAGGAAGCAGATGTTTCACCATCCACTTGAGTGAGTTCTGCCACCACAGAAGCAATTGAACCTGCCATGAGCAATAAATTTTCTGACAAGCTGCTAACTTCTCAAATTCCTCCTGAATTTACTCTAACATTTGTGAAAGATCTTGCTAGTTGGGGAACATCCAAATCTGGCGGATTAATTGGAGACGATCAGGTTTAGCAGAAGCTTTCTTATTCACTGCACCAATTAGAAAACACCATACCTTACTCAATCCCAGACCTCAACTAAACTCATAAATATTTCTAAATCCTAAAAAGAAAGGAGTTTTTGCTTTAAATGAAACTTTTGCCAATTTTCTACTAGTAATTTGGCCTCTTTGTAATAGCATAGATTTGTCTTGGTGACAACCAACCCAACAAGAGATTGACCTGGGGACATAAAAGTTTACTATAAGATCATGCTGGAGTTATTTTAAATTTTAAATTTTAAATTTATTGTGGGGAAGGCCGACCATGGGACGGACACTTCCGAATATGACTCAGACGAGACAAAACTTAGTACCAGGTGAGGCACCCCAGAGAAGCGATGCTATCTCTTGTTGCCAGCGGGAACGCCACTTATGGGAAGGGGGAGGGAACGTGTGTAGGGGGCGTAGCCACTATTGAGCACGTGTGGAGGAAGGGGTCTGATTTGATGAACCAGACTGGGAACCAGGAGGAGACCAGCTGCCGGCGACGTGGTGGGAGATATCCAAACATCAACGCTTGAAAGTGATCCACCAAATGAGACCAGAATCTGTGGACAGCTTCAGGGAGGGTGGGGATGGATCCGGCGATGGCATCCAAGACAATCGTGTGGATAGTCCACATGGCGATTGCAACCACCAGAGCACGGAGAAAGGGTGGGAGGGGGAGGCCATTGATGAAGCAAACATATCTCTTGACAGACTGAAGGGATGTGTTTGATCCTGGCCTAGCAGACGTTGGACTTCGCGCCATTTTACTTTAGAGGTGGGGCACTTCTCCAGGCGGTGAAACAGCGTTCCATACTGGCCACACACGACACAGGATAAGTATAAAGCATTAGAGCGCTCAGCTGTACGATACACCCGCCTCAGGCAGCGCCACACATGGGAGCGGACTTGAGGCTGCGACAGAGGATGGTGTGCGTATTTCCAGATAGTCTTTTGGGTCTCAGTGGAATAAGGAATGTCCATCATGTCCCGGTAGTCCACCCTGGATAGGACTTGGGGTCGAATGGGGATCACACCATCATGGATGGGTAGCCCCTGTACCTCTTGTGTGAACTGAGGAGAGGGGCGGCCTCTTCAGGTTGTATGTCCACTAATACGAATTCTCCACTCTGCGCTTCGCATGGAGAGTAGGATTCGTTTGTAGTGGGTTTTGGTCCCGTGAGGACCTGTGGCTGATGTGTGTGATGCGAGGTATTTCATCAGGGAGTGGGGGTTTGATGGATTGTTGAGGCCCAAGGCTCGGGAGAAGTTGGAGCGGGCTGCGCGGGACCAGTGTTGGGATGGGAGTGTAGGAGCAGTGACAGCCACAATCCAGGTGCCTAGGATCTTGGCGGCATGGGCTTTGAAGTCAAGTAGGCCCATGCCACCATGACGATGAGGGCCAAACATGACCTCTAGCTGTACTGGTGGAGGGCGGCCTGACCAAAACCAACCTTGTAGCAAAGCATACAGGGATTTGAAGAAGCTTGGGGAGAAGGGGATGGCGTGGGCTCCAAACCAGACTTTGGATAGGAGCATAGAGTTGGCAAGAACAACCCTGCCAATGAGGGTAGTAGGGTGGGCTCTGAGAGAGGCGATTCGCTTCGTCACGTTGTCCAGTATATGGCCCTCCATTACTGCTGACGCGTATCCTCCTGCCTCCAACCACACTCCCAGATGGCGTACCGGTCCTATGGTAGGTCGCAGCACAAAGGGGAGCACCAGTGGAGCGGTGTGTTTTGAGTTAGTAAGGCGTGGACTTGGGCGAGCAGTTGGGCTGGGTTGGGAACTACTTGCTGGGGCCCAGCAGTTCTGAAACCGACCAAGGAGGATGATTTCAGTTTTGGAGGCGTTCAGTGCCGCGTTGCTTACCCGGGAATATTCCTGGATGAGGGCTTCAAGCGCGCATGCATCTTTGTTATTAGACACCCCCACCACGCAATCATCTGCAAATGCCATCATCTTGACTGGGGTTTGCCTGGCACATGGACCCCAGTGAGTTGGGCATTCACATTTCGCAGTAGTGGGTCAAGGCTGAAGTTGTATAAGAGTGGGCTCAGGGGTCCCCTTGTCGCAGGCCCCTTTGAGGATGGACTACTTCCGTTAGGAAACCTGGGCCGCGCACAGCCATTGTTGCAGATTCCGTGAGCAGCATCACCCAGTTAATGAAGCGGGGAGGTAGGCGGAATTGTTGGAGGCAGGCCCTAAGGTATTCCCAGTTTACTCTATCATAGGCCTTTTTTTGGTCCAAGAATACAAGTGCCCCGGAGGCTGTGGACTGACACACATTAGCCACAGAGTGCACGTTATCCCAAATCGACCTTCTGGGGATGAAACCAAATTGTTCTGGAGAGATGGTGACAGATGCTATAGTCCCTAAACGGTTAGCCATGATTTTTGTTAAAATTTTGGTGTCTGTGTTTGTTAGAGAAATGGGGCGCCAGTTGGCTAAGTCTAGCCTATCCCCTTTCTTGAAGAGTGTGACTGTAAAAGCCTCATGTCCTCCTGGTAGGAGGCGTGTTTCCAACAGGCTTTGGTTGAGTGAGGCTAGCAGCAGTGGGGATATATATTTAAAATATTTTTTGTAGAACTCATTTGGAATGCCATCTGGGCCTGGGCATTTTCGGTTTGGCGCACCACAAATGGTAGTCCATAATTCGTTTGGAGTAATTAAATTCATTATTTCCGGGTATCAGAAAATGGTGTGGATATGAGCTCTGTTGAGAAATTCCGCCATTTCAGCCGGCTGAATTGGTTTGTCTCGGTATAACTCAGAGTAATATCTTTGCATTTCGATTGCCACTTTGGCCAGTGTGTCCACAATAGAATTATCCGATCTTCGCACCTGTGTGCAGGCCATGCTCTGGCATGGTGCAAAATTTTTTTGAAGAAGTATGTGGTGCACTTGTCGCCTTTAGTGATGCATGTGGCCCTGTATTGGACACAAACCTGATGTTTGTGTTGCCTTTCAAGTGCGTTGAGGTGGGCTGCTGCCTCCGCCCACTTCTGGCCCCATGCAGGGCTATATCCTGAGGCTGAAATGTTGGACTCCAAGTGGGCCAATTCCACCAGCGCACGCGATATAACCACCAATGTGGCTCGTGAGCGTCTGGATGAGAGATGGCGATAGTGGTGGATGGTGTCTTCTTTGAAATTTGCCCATGTGGAAATGGGGTCCATGCAAAACGGTGCAACAAACGATTTTGCCAAAGTTGCCTCTTCCACCCACGTGGAAAATCCTGGCGACGCAAGCTCTGGGGGCGGATTTTGCACCAATGTGGGGCCTTTGCAACTGTGATGGGTAAGTGGTATGTTATCGAGACTAGTCAGTGGTCAGAGAATTCCATTTTCGTTGTTTTGAAGTGGGAGATGTGGGGTTGGAATTTTGCCAGTGCTAGAATAAGGTCAATGCGGGTCATGGACCTTAATTGGCTGTTGTGGACGTAAGGATGCGTCATGTTTTTGAGCAGTGGGGCATGTCATGGCAGCGCATCCATTAACCCAAGGGTGGCTTTTAGAACGTGTAGTTCTACGTGACCCTGTGGGGCGTGGGGTGAGGGAGGCCACCAGTCCGTTGGTGAGGTTAGCCAAAAGTTCATGTCACCAATTAGGAAAGAATCGGGGGGTAGCGGGAGGGATTTGACCGACGAGAAAAATTCCTGATGCTCTTGTGCACCGTTTGGGGCGTAAATGTTGATGATTGTGTGTGCAACATCAGCCCATGAGAAGGTGACGACGAGCACTCAGTCATTTAGGAATGTTTCTGAAGATGTAAATTTGAAAAAATTGTTTTTCTGAATTAGCACCCCACAGTGCTTTGACCAAAAGGATAGGGATGGTAGGAGCATTGTTTTCCAAGCATCCTCAGAACCTCATGGACAGTGGGTTTCCTGGATGGCCAGGATATCCACAGGTAAATTATTTTGTAAAAAACTCAGTTTCCTAGCCTGGGATGGGGAGGCCTTGAGTCCGGCGATATTCAGCATCCCTAGAGTGAAGGTTTCCCCCATTGCACCTTAGGTGCGAGGGGTGGGCCCCCTGGCCCACCAGCCTCTTCCAGGTCCCCATGGGCTTTCACAGCAGCGTGGGTATTAGCAGCAACGCTATCTGGGGTTTTTGTTAATTTTTGCGGAAAGAGTCGCGTTGGCTTTGGCCTTCACTTTTTGTTTTCCCGACGTCGGACAAATTTTTTGCGGTGCAGATAAGTTTGGTGCACCGTCGAGTGGGGCAAAAAAATTTTTTTTGTTGGGATAGGTCCCAAGTTGGTTTCAACTAGGGCTTGGGTGCAGCGATTGGGTGAGATCGAATCTCCCATCAGATCCTCGGATTGAGTGGCCCATTCAGCTTGGGCCTCCCAATCTGATTGGGTGATGGGTTCCAAGTTGCTTCCGCCGCAAAGGTCTCCATGTCCTCCTGGCGTTGTGAGTGTGGGATGGTGGTGGTGACCTTGGCCGCTTCCTTGGCCGCAGTCCTATGGGCCTGCTTGGCCTTCTTCCATTCCTGCGGGGAGATGGGCTTTACCAAGAGGTAGCAGCCTTGTGCTCCCCATGGGAAAGCCTCCTTGGTGCTTGCGGTTGGTTCGTAGTGCGCCTCTCCGCTGGCCATGGCCGCCGAGGGGTGCTCTTGGAATGTAACGCCCTCCTTGATGGGGCATGCATGTGCCTTATGGCCAAACGCATCACAGTGGGTGCAAATGGGGGGCGCGCTGTCCACGGTTACCCGGAATGGGTGGGTGGTGTGCCCTGCAATGTCAATAAAGGTCGAGTGCAGGATCTGGGTTAGGTCCTTCACGATCTCCTAAGTTGGGGTCAGAACTGCGATGGCTTTGCCGGTGCATAGGTGTGGCATCAGTGTGAAACGTTGCATTTTGAAAGATTGTATTTCGCCATATATGGTGAGACCATCTTTCAGGTGTTGCTCCAAAATGTCACGTTTTACTGTAGTAGGCAAAAAGTCAAACGTGAGGAAAATTTGGTTTGATTTTGTCCATCTGGTGTGTTTAGTTTTGATGACCCATTGCCCTTCGGGGAGGTCAACCACTACGCGCACCGCTGCAGCCTCATCTGCTGCTATTTTGCTTTCAAAACCTAGGTCCAGCCAACCGCACGACATGGAGTGAGGTGCAACATACACCGTGGTTGGGAAAATTTTGTGTACATCTTCACAAAATTTTTCCCATAGGGCCATTTTTTGGATGTCCAGATACACACGGACTCCGAATTCCACCAACGAAAGTGGCTGGGAATGTGGCGTGTTGATATACTGGTTGCATCGTGCTTGCCACACGAGTATCTCTGGGGAAATTGTGACCGCCAGTTTTTTTAGATTTTTTTCTATTCTGCCGGATTCTCCGGGGCGTTTTCAAATGTTAGAGGCCGCGGGCCTTCCGCCTGCTCCTCTTGCCTTGCTTGCCCAACTGCTCCCAGACATGGGCGCAGACTAATCCCCTCTATGAGATTATCAAACTAGATTTAGTCTTGAATTGAATGGGTTGCAAAAGTGTTTGCAACGAGAAAGAAAAGTATCATGCTGGAGTTATTGCAACTAATAATTGCATAGCTCATGAAGGGCTCAGCCTTCAAAAGTTAATAAAAAGTTAACGTTAAAATTCTCATGTGCTTCAGCCATATCTTTAAAGAAACTAAAAAAGTTGGCAATTTGTCTATTTTCAAATTTTGAAAATTAGTAGGGTTGACATAAAATGAGGTCCATAATTACAGGGACAAAGTGCTTGAGTTGCTTCTACATAATTTTCAGGTGGGCGGAAATAAAAATAAGGAGCAACCCACCCAAGACCCACTGGAACAGCCCTTGGAGGGGTACCATGTTTGTGAGAGTAGGGTAGCAGCTATATATACTATTCCTATGGTACCAAAGTTTTGCAGATAATTAAATCAGAATGCTCCGCTATAGGAGTCATCAGAGTATCCACAGGAGCAGACTCTCAAGGGTTAGGGACGGAGGTAAGTATGTGGGTACCTCCCACATAACTAGCGCATCATCACACTCACTGTCATGGTTATATGACATAATTGAGGGTACAGAAAATAGAAGCTGGTGAGCGTGAGTAGGCCAAAAATTTTAAATTGGCAGGACTCCTGACTCAAGCATACCTTGTATTAACGCTGGGTACAGGCAAGATATGCTAAAGTTGGTCCTGGGAATGTTCATATAAACTCTTCCCTGCGTTACAATAAGTATTTAAAACGCATTATCTTTGTTATTAATCAGGATAATTCATTATGGTTGCTTGGTGAAGTGGATTTAGAAACCTGTTACATATACAATATTGCTAGTTTGGGAAAAATTTATATTGCAATCAATAACTCACGTTTAGACTATCTTAAGATACAGTACCATGTGTAATGGTAGTGTGCGCTTATTGGTTCATTTAGGCTTAGTACCACTCCCACTGATTTGAATTTTCCCCCCAATGTAGAATAGTATTCTCTTGAGACCAACCTATCTTGTTTGTTGACTTTCCTAATAAAGACTCCCATTAGTTTTACGTTTTGAATAGTTCCTTGGGCAAATCTGTGCTTGGATTTTTTTGAGGAGGTCTCCAACAATATAGTGCATTTCATAATAAAATTGTATGACATAATCAGGTGCACAATTGGGCCATCCTGTCCCTTCCAGATTGAGGCAACCAAGCAACCCAACACCAATCTGCACTTGATTATGGACTCCTCCTCTGGTCCAACTAAGTTTTATTGTTTATAAGTTATCTAATTCGTCATGTTTCTAATTTAATTGAGGATACCAACAGCCAAGACAAGGCTGGGCGTCAGGAGGCCCAAAAGTCAAGCTGCGGGACCTTCCTGACCAAAAGCACACCTTGGACCAACGCTGGGTGAAGGCCAAATATGCCCAGGTTGGTTCAGGTGAAGTGCATAACATCCATCCCCATGTTACAGCATCAGCATTAAAACGGATTTGTTATCTTAAAAACCACGATGGTTCAGTTAACTGATAAGAAAACGTGGTTTTAAACCCATATAATTTTTGAAATTTTCAACTCATGTTAGCTTCATCTTCAATTGATAACCCAATTTTGGTTGATTTACTAGCTATAGTACCCTGCTCAATGAACTTGTGCACTTATTGGTGCACCTGGGCTTAATACCATTTCCATCAATCGATTGTTCCCCCAAAATTGTTTAAATATGATTCTTTGATACCAACTTCCTCATTGATTGTCTTTTCTTTAATAAATACTCTATTTTTTACATTTTTTGGTTTATGGTTACTATTGTGAACCTGTGCATGGACCTCCTTGAGGAGGTCTTTAACAACGTTAGCCATTCTACTATCATTAAAGTATCTAAAAGATCAAGTGCAAAAACTTTTCTCTCTCATTGAAAACACTTTTGCAACAAAATTCAATTTAAGTCTAGGTAAAGTTTGATAATCTCATTGAGGATATTAGTTGGCACCCAATGTTGGGGAGCAGTTGGGCGAGTAAAGTTAAGGGCACAGGTGTAGGCTCCACATCAGCTAAATTTTGTAAATGCTCCAGTGAGCCTGGCGGAATAGTTAAAATTAATAGTAAAAAACTGGCGATTGCCATTTCCCCAGGAATTTTGGCCTGGCAAGCGCTGCAACCAGTTCATCAATATGCCGCATTCCCAACCACTACTATCAGTGGAACATAGGGTGCATGTTTTCTTGGATATTCAGCAAATGGCGCCTTGGGAGATGCTTTATGGAGATTACACACGCATTTCCCAAACGTGGTGTATTTCGCACCCCACTCCATGCTATGTGGTTGGCTGGATCTTGGCTTCAAAAATAAAGAATTGGCGGATGAAGCTGCAAAGGTGCGAGTAGTAGTGGACCTCCCAGACAGTTATTGGGTAGTTGAAACAAAGTTTACCCGCTGGACTAAATTGAATTAAATCTTTGTAACTTTTGACTTACTACCTACTACATTCAAGTGCTTCGTGCTGGAGCACCACCTGAAAGCTGGGCTCGCCATATATGGAGAAATACAATAATTTGAAATGCAGCGCTTTACGCTCATGCCAAACCTGTGCATGGTCAAAGCAATTGCTGTTCTTACCCCAGCCGTGGGGATAGCAGAAGATTTGACCCAAATCCCACATACTGCTTATGTCAAAATCAATGGGCAAAACACCCATTTATTCAGGGGTCACCATGGATAGAGTGCCTCCTATCTGCACTTTCTGTCACGCTTTTGGCCACAAGGCCCATATCTGCCCCACCAAGGAAGGCATTACTCAAACCAAAAATTCTCTCAGATTCAATGTGTGGTGCAGACACCCACTATGAACTGGCACTAGACACGATGCAGCCTTCCCATGGGGAGCGCAAAGCTGGTACAGTCTAGTAAAACCTGTGTCCCCACAGGAGCATAAGAGGCCAAGCAGGCCCACAAGCTGGTGGCCAAGGAGGCAGCCAAGACCGCATCTGTGATCCCACCAGCCCAGCTCCAGGAGGACTTCGAGACATTCACAGTGGAAGCAGCTCACAAATTCCTCTACCAATAAGATTGGGACGCCCAAGCCAATTGGACCACCCAAGCTGAAAACCCGATGGTTGAGTCAGTTTCACCTGACTAATGTGCCCAAGCATTGATTGGGACTGAGTCACTCAACAATATTCCTGCCAAAATTCCACCTCCAAGCAATGATGCACCACAACTGCACACAACAAAAAAACTCGTCCCACATTGGGGAAGAAGCAGAAGGCAAAAGCCGATGTGAACCCCACAGTTAAAATTTCCCACTCTGAACCATACTCTGTAGCACAGAATACCCATGCTTCCAAGCAGTGATGTGATGAAAAAGAGAAGGTTGAAGGGTTTGGGTGCCTTTCCCCTCGCACCTAAGGTGCAATGGGGGAGCCTTTACTTTAGGGATTTTGAACATCGCTGGACTCAAGGCCTCGCCATCCTGGGCTAGGAGGATAATTTTTTCCAAAATAATTTACCCGTGGACATCCTGGCCATTCAGGAAACCCACTGTCCACGCAGTGCTGAGAAATCATGGACAACCATGCTCCTCCCTTCCCTTTCCTTTTGGTCTATGCACTGTGGGATGCTAGTTCAAGTGAACCGTAGTTTTTAATTTATTTCATCAAAATCAAACCTAAACGGCCGCGTCCTTGTAGTCATTTTTTGTGAGATGATGAAGTGCACGCTGTCGTTAACATTTACACCCCAACCTGTGCATGAGAACATCAGTAATTTTTCTTGGCAGTCAAATCCCTTCTGTTACCCCCTACCTGTTTGTTGTTGGCAACATGAACTGCTGGATGAACCCATCCACAGACCGCTGGCCCTCATTGCCTACACCCCACAGGGGCACGTTGAACTTTTCATTATCAAAGCCACCCTCAGATTGTTCAATACTTTGCCACATCATGCTCTGCTACTCACTAACATGTCGCGCCCCCACGTACACAATGGCCAGATAAGGTCCATGTCCCGCATTGACCTTATTCTCATGTCGTTGAAATTTCAAACCCAGATTTCCAACTTCAACATGACAAAAACCAATTTCTTTGACCACAGGATGGTATTGGTTTCCTTTTGTTTGTCCAATCCAGTGGCCCAGGTGCCAAAGTAATATAAAATCTGCCCTGACAAGATAGCGTCGCCAAGATTTTCCTCATGGGTGGAATCCATGACCTCAGCTCCAGAGTTTGTCACACCATTATGTGCAGACCCAATTTTCACCTGGTCACCCTTCAATGTGAACACAATCCGCCAGGCTCGCCACCTCTCCTCCCGCTGCTCACGGGCTGCCTTGTGCAGTCATTTTGCACATGCTGGCAGAAGTGGACAACCTGGAGTCTAACGTCTCCGCTGCAGGCTACAGCACAGCTTGGGGTCACAAGTGGGTGGAAGTGTCTGCCCACCTCAATGCACTGGTAAGACAACACAAACATTGATTTTATGTTTAGTATAAAGCAAAACTTATTACAGAGGGTGATACATGCTCTGCTTACTTTTTTTGAAAATTCTTCGCACCATGCCAGAGTTTGGCCTGCACACAGGTGCGAAGGCTAGACCACTCCATCGCAGATATGCCAGCCAAAGTGGCGATCAAAATACAAAATTATTAATCCAAATTATATTGATCCAATCTAATTCCGCCAGCCAAAATGGAAAATTTTCTCGAAAGCGCACACTTCCACACCATTTCCTGATTCTCAGAGTTAATATTTATATTACTTGGGATGAACTCTGGTCTGCTGTTCGCGGTGCACCATATAAAAAATGCCCAGGCCCAGACGGCACCCCTTATGAGTTCTACAACAAGTATTTCAAAGATTTTCCTCTTTGCTGCTTACCTCTCTGAACCAATGCTTTCTGGAAAGGCGCCTCCTACCTGGAGGGCAATAGGACTTCACAATTACGTTGTACAAGAAAGGGGATAAGCTGAACTTGGCCAACTGGCGCCCCATTTCCCTCACTAACACAGACACAAAATTTTTTACTATAATCATGGCTAACCGTCTAGGAGTTGTTGCCTCTGCTCTCATTTCCCTAAACAATTTGGTTTCATCCCCAAAAGGTTTGATTTGGGACAATATACACACTGTAGCAAACGTCTGTCAATCCACGGCTTCTGGAGCACTTGTGTTTTTAGACCAGCAGAAGGCCTATGATAGAGTCAACTTGAAATACCTCAGAGCCTGCCTCCACAAATTCCGCCTCCCCCTTCGATTCATTAATTGGGTGATGTTGCTAACGGAATCCGCCACAATGGCTGTGCATGGCCCGGCTTCCTCACGGATGTAGTCTGCCCTCAAAGATCCTATGCCAAGGGGACCCTCTTTTCCCACTATTTTATAACTTCAGCCTTGACCCACTTCTTTAAAATGTGAATGCCCGCCTTACTGGGGTCCATGTGCAAGGCAAGCCCCTGTCAAGATGTTGGCGTTTGCTGATGATTGTGTGGTTGAGGTGTCTAACAATCATGATGCACGCGCGCTTAAAGATACTATCCAGGTTTACTCCAGGGTAAGTAATGCTGCACTTAACGCCTCCAAAACCGAAATTGTTCTCCTTGGTCAGTATCAAGCCCGCTGGGCCCCAGCGCCCCATTTTCTTCCTTCTTCAACAACTTGTCACGGGATTGCTTGCCCTGCCCACCCCACATCGCCCCGCTTGTGCTCCTCTTTGCGCTAAGCCCCACCGTTGGCCCAGTCCGCCATTTGGGGGTGTGGCTGGAGGCGGGAGGGTACACCTCAATGGTGATGGAAAATCATATCCTAGACAACATTACGAAATGCATAGCTTCCTTCAAAGCCCGCCAGACCTCCCTTACTGGCAAGGTAGTGCTAGCCAACTCTATGCTCCTTTCTAAAGTTTGGTTTGGGGCCCACTATATCGCTTTTTCCCCTTGTTTCTTCAATTCATTATACACCCTTCTGCAAGGGTGGCTTTGGTTAGGCTGCCCACCGCCGGTGCGCCTGGACGTCATGTTTGGCCCTCGCCATAGTAATGGTATGGTCCTGCTCAACTTTGGGGCCATTCTTCTAAAAGCCTTGGCACCTGGATCGCTGCCATCACTATTCCTATGATCTCAGACCAGCACTGGTCCTGCATGGCCCACTCCAACATCTCCCGTGCCCTGGGCCTCAGCAATCCTACCCACCCCCACTCTCTGTTAAAGTACCTTGCCTCACATCCTTCTGCTGCGGGCCCACATGGGACGTCGCCCCACTTCAAAAGGATCCTCCTCTCCATGCGGAGTGCTGAGTGGAAAATTCACATCTGTGGGAACACCGCCCAGAGGGGGCGCCCCTCTCCTCGGTTCACCCAGGAAGTACAAGGACTACCCATTCTGAATGGAGTAATACCCATGAGACCCCCTACCATGACCAGGGTGGACTACCTGGACATGGTGGTCTTCTACCCCCTAGATACCCAGAAAGCCATTTGGAAGTATGCCCACCACCCTCTTCTGCAGCTACATATTTGTTCCCATGTGTGGCATTGCTTGAGATAGGTATACCATACTCCTGAATGCTCTAACGCTTTGCACTCATCTTGCATCGTGTGTGGACAGTATGGAATGCTGGTTCACCGCCTGTAAGAGTGCCCTCCATCAGAAGTGATAGGTGTGAGGTACAACATCTGTTTCATAAGGATCAGGCACAGTCCTTCAGCCTGTCTAAGAACAAGTTTGCTTTATCCATGGCTTCCCCTCTTCCACCCTCCATCAGTGCCTTAGTAGTTACAATCACTATGTGGACTATCCACACGATTAACCTAGATGCTATCTCAGGCTCCACTCTCACCCTCCAGGAAGTCATACGCCGGTTCCAGTTGCACCTTGTGGACCACTTTCAAGCTTGGATGTTTGGGTACCTCCCACCCCGTTGCCACAAGATGGTCTCATCTTGGTTCCCAGTTTGGTTCATTGTTTCAGACCCCTTCCTACATAAGTGCTCAATAATGGCACAAGCCCCTGCACACGTAACCCCCCTTCCTTCTCTTGACATTCCCGCTGGTAACAGGAGATAGCGTCTGCTTCTCTGGGTTGCCCTCCTCTAGCTGAAGTTCGTTTAGTTGTTTAGTATCTTATTGGAAGTGTCCGTCCCCTGGTCGCCTTCCCCCAAACAAATTATAAATTAAAAGATCAAGTGCACCATTAAACCCCCTTGGTTCCCTCCAAACTGAGGCATCAAACCCTCCAGCACTGATCTCAGCTTGGTTTTGGGCTCCCCGCGGGGCCCAACCAAGTGTTTTTGTTCATCTGTTACCAACTACTCTACACCACGTTATACTCCCTTGCACAGGGTTAATTTGGCTTTGGCGCCCTTTGCGGTGCCCTTCTTACCATAATCCTGATGAAGAGCTTCCTGGCTTTGTGGCTGTTATCCTTTCTTTATCTAGCTGTGAACTGGAGAGTTATAGAAATTTTCTTGACATTAGACAACCAACCTCTTTATTTTATGTGCTAAATTTTCTGTGTGGGAATTTCATGAAACGCAAATTGGGTGCACCAGATTTTGGTCATAGACACAGCGGGTATCAACTCCGTTTTCTCATTTTTAATAGTTAGAGCATCTCAGCATTATTCTTGCCACCTCTGATTGGAAGTACCCATCCTTCTTGCTCGTACATGAGAATACAGACGCTTCACTTTCTGAAATAAATTATTCCCTGACTTTTCACCAAATTTCGTAAAATAGATACAATTAAAATGTTTTTTCTTTGGCAACAAAGTCAGATGGTGCAGGAAGGATCATCAATGATAACCCTGGTGGTGATGACCTTGGATAATGATGTGCAGTCTGTTTCTAAAATGGGTATGGGGTAGTTCATGGCTCAAAACGCATTTTATAATGATGTCCCTTATAAAAACTAAGCCCTATATCTTCTCTTTTTAGTACTAGATGGTCCCAACCCAAGGGGGGACCCTATATCTTCTCTTATAGCTCAGCTATGGAATCCATTTTAGTGTACCAATTAACCCCAGAGAACCCGCTCTTGACCATTACCATGATCCGCAGAACCCAGGAGGTAGAGAAGGAGTTACTTTTCAAATATAAAGACGTTTATGCAACTGCTGAAGATATGGTGGGATATGTGACCTCAGTATTAAGAGTGGACAACTATCCCTCTCCATTCTATGATGCAGAAACGTACCCTGGGAGGATGTTAGACCCTGAAGAAGAGTTTGGTGGTGAAGTGTTGGCGTTTTCTGTTAAAAATAAAGATCATTCAGGTTATTTTCTACAGACTGCTACCCTTTCATCCCTTTAGAAAATTAGAAATACTATTTTTTGTGGATACAGGAACCTCTGAGAATTGTATTGACCAAGACCTGGCTGACTACCTTAATCTGAGTTACTTGCCAGGTGGTATGGTTAGGAAGGGGCTTCCCTAAGGTATTCCCACGCTGAAAATTATGGGGTTAGTGGATTGTCAAGTTAGCAAGTATCATTTGACTGACCGCTTCCAAGCTATCAAAAACCTCTTGTACCCCATCATTTTGGGTGTAGAGTGGTGGTGAAAGTCTGACGTCAGAACCAACTTGAAAGACAATACCTTGTTCTTGATTTTGAAGAATTTTCATGAATTAGTTGTCCCTTCAGCTAAAGCAAACTCTCAGGGTGAACTGCCCAACTGGCCCAATATCCACACCTTCAGTCTTGCTCCATTGCTAAAGCACTCTTTGGGAGTTCCTTTACCTTCCTGTTTGGAGTGGTTGGAACCTTCGTTTGATGAGGCTTCAGTCAATGTACTACCATCTCATTCAGAGATTGATTGTGAGTTCAAGCTCACCATTGATCTGGTGCATACATCTTCCCTGATTTACCATTTTATTGTACGGGAGGAAGCATCCTAGATGTGTGGGTTAAGGGGCAGTTAGCCAAAGGCATGATTTTCAGCGAATTTCCCAGTATGCTTATTAATTCTCTTTAAGGAGAATTCCAATGGTACCCTACGCCAATGCGTATATTATGGGAATCTCAACAACGTCACAGTAACAGACTTACATCTCATCCCACTGGACTCACAGATTGCACGCTATGTGGAGAAGGTAAGAGTCTTCTCCAAACTGGATTGTTCAGACGCATTCAATCAGACCCAGATCAAATGAGATAGGAGTGGTTAAATGCATTTCATGCCAGAAAAGGAATTTTCCAATTTCAGGTTATGCCCTTTGGGCTTAAAAATTCCCCTGCTATCTTTCAACGCCATTTTGAAGCAGCTTTGGGGATCTACTGGGGTATGCGCGGTAGCTTACATGGATGATATTCTGGTGTTCTCCCCTAATAATGAGTCTCATGCAGTACAGCTTTGGCAGGTGGGGGAGCGTTTGAGGGCAGCGACCATATGTTAAAAATAAGTAAATGTGAATTTTTCAAGTCCCAGGTCACCTTCCTGGGAAACGTCATATTTGACCAAGGGCACATGATAACTCTAGACAAGGAGGAGGCGATTTGTGAGTGGCCCACCCCAACTTCAGTCAAGAAATTGAGGAGTTTTTGGGGACGTGTACATTCCTTATGAAATTCAAATCAATTCTTTCTGAAGTGGCAATGCCCTTATATAAGGCGAGTGGGGAAAAGGTGCTACAATGGTCCCCAACTTTGCAGGATGCCTTCCAGGTGGTAAAGTGCACCCTGCTGTCCACGTCCATTCTTTACCATATCAATCCCAATGAAGAATTTATTGTGGCTACCATGCCTCCAATTTTGCCATAGTGGCAGCCCAATTACAATTAGGAAAAG
This sequence comes from Massospora cicadina, assembly GCA_022478985.1. NCBI lineage: Eukaryota > Fungi > Entomophthoromycota > Entomophthoromycetes > Entomophthorales > Entomophthoraceae > Massospora > Massospora cicadina. Next base: position 25,753 of record JAKSZP010013296.1, on the reverse strand, counting down.
ATGGAATAACTCATCCAGCGGGATACTTTTCTAGAAATATGTTTTTGACTGAGTTAAACTATGCTGTATATGATAAAATGTTATTAGTAGTGGTTGAGGCGCTGACTTATTGGCGTCATCACTTGCATGGCTCATCCCAATCTTTCTTCATATGTACAGACCACCATTCTTTGCTGTACTTACGTGCACCTCATGTCTTGACCCCATGGCAAACCTGCTGGCATGAGACCTTAGCCCAATTTGTGTTTTGCTATGAGTTTACTAAGGGCAAGGAGAATGGTTTGGCGGATGCTTTGAGCCACAACCCTGCACTAGCTCCAGATCCTAAGGAGGTAGAGGTGCATATTACTCATTTGATGATTCCACCAGGTAAGATTATGTCTCAACTTCCCTTTTCCTCAGCCAATGAGTCAGCACTTGCTCCTCTGGAAATGTGGAGGAATATGGTATGTTCAGAAAGGTATTCCTTTCCCAGCCTTTGTTGTCAAGATATACTATGGTCCTTGCTAAGAGTGCTTTGAATCAGGTGGATATTACCAGACGTTATCACTTTAAGGATGAGATGGTGTGGTTTCAGGGGCACTTATGGGTTCCCGCCAGACCACTTTTCCTAGAAAATCATCCAGGACCATCATGACGGAATCACCATTGGGCATCCGGGGAAGGTGAAGACTCTTGAGCTTATCCGCCACACTTACAATTGTAAGGGATTAGCCGCTCAAGTAGGCAGATATTGTAAAGAGTGCCTAGTCTACAACCAAATGAAACTGAATTGTCAGATACTAGTGGGGTTGTTAGTACCAGTTTAAGAGACTTAAAGGCCTTTAACTTCTATATTAGTGTATTTTATTGTGAATTGCCTATATCTGATGGCTATGACGCCCTCATGGTAGTGGTGGACCGTTTTACAAAGTTCGCCCACTTTATCCCTTGCAGAACCACAGTCACTGCGACTGATGTAGCTATACTCTTTGTCATTCATGTGTTTGCTCTTCACAGGGTCCCCGGAGATATAATCAGTGATTGTAGACTCCAGTTTACCTCCATCTTTTGGGAAGATTTGTGTAAGACTCTTCAGATTCACCCCTGCCATTCAACTGCCTATTACCCCCAATAAGATGGTCAGACTGAACGAGTGAACCAGTACTTGGAGCAGTTCTTGCGGTGTTACACCGCTGCAGATCATTCAGATTAGGTTTCTCATCTCATCATGGCCCAATGCAGTTATAACAACGTCCAACATGCATCAATTGGTTGTTTCCCCTTCTTTGCCAACTATGGCTTCAATCCTGCCATCAACATGGAGCCCACTTGTAAATTAAAGGTGAATGCGGTGGTGGACTTTTCCTAATTGATCAAGAAAGTACATCAGGGGGTGAGCACAAATTTAGATGCGGCCATTCAGGTTTACAAGAATAACGCTGATGTTAAAAGATGAGTTGGACCAGCGTACAAGGAAGGAGATCTCGTGATTCTGGATGCTAAAAACATCCCAATCAAGCAACCATGCAAAAAACTGATATCAAAGAGGATTGGGCCTTATTGAATTGTCATAAAGGTGGGCCACGCCTTGTACCAGTTGGATTTCCCCCTCATTTAAAGAATTTTTCAATAAACCATGAAAGTTAGCTTAATTTGTTTGAAGGGCCCCTACCAGAGACTCCTGAGGCTTATCTTGTGGATGGGGCGCCAGAGTGGAAGTGGAGAATATCATAGCCTCTCATCAGGTTAGAATAAGACTTGAGTATCTTGTGTCCTGGAAGGGATTTGATGCAGCGGAGAACAGTTGGGTCCAGTGCATGACTGCGCCCATGACCAAGATCTAATTAAGCATTCCATGAGCGTTTCAAGGAGACCGCAGGATCTAAGTCCAAGTAAGCATTGCTGCCATGAAGTTGGACCATGTCCACAAAAACATTCTCTTGGCGAATGCCCCTGAGGGGGGTGGAGCCCAAAAAGAAGGAGGGGGTAAGGTCATGTTTACATGACTTAATTGAGGGTACTAACAGCCAAGAAAAGGCTGGGCATCAGGAGATTTAAAAGTCAAGCTGCAGGACCTTCCTGACCTAAAGCACACATTGGACCAACGCTGGGTGCAGGCCAAATATGCTCAGGCTGGTTCATTTTAAGTGCATAACATCCAGCCCCATGTTACAGCATCAGCATTAAAACGGATTTGTTATCTTAAAAACCACGATGGTTCAGTTCACTTGATAAGAAAACGTGGTTTTGAAACCCATACAATTTTTGAAATTGCCAACTCATGGTAGCCTCATCTTCAATTGGTAACCCAATTTTGGTTGATTTACTAGCTATAGTACCCTGCCCAATGAAAGTGTGCACTTATTGGTGCGCCTGGGCTTAGTACCATTTCCATCAATCGATTGTTCCCCCAAAATTGTTTAAATGTGATTCTTTGATACCAACCTTACTCATTGATTGTTTTTTCTTTAATAAATTCCCCATTTTTTACATCTTTTAATTTATGGTTACTATTGTGAACCTGTGCATGGACCTCCTTGAGGAGGTCTTTGACAATGTTGACCGTCCTAATAACATTAAAATATCTAAAAGAACAAGTGCACCGTTAGGCCTCTTTGGTTCCCCCAAACTGAAGCACCCAGACCCTCCAGCACTGATCTCAGCTTTGTTATGGGCTCCCCTGTGGGACCCACCCAAGTGTTTTTGTTTATCTGTTACCAAATACTCTACACCATGTTATACTCCCTTGCACAGGGTTACTTCAGCTTTGGCGCCTTTCGCAGTGCCTTTTTAACATAATACTGATGACAAGATTCCTGTCTTTGTGGCTGTGTTCCGCGCACCACATAGATGGGAACTGGAGAGTTATAGACACTCTCTTGACATAGTTATCTACTCTGTGTTGTACACCCTGTCCCTAGGTCCCCTGTGCTCCAGCACCATCTGAGGTTCCTTATTCCTAATCTTACTAGCAACTATTCCTTTGTGGTGTGGCTGTATATCTGCACCACCTTTCTGGGAATGAGAGAGTTACAGACTCTCATATGACATCCCCATTGGGTTCCATCATAATTTTTCTCAATCATTAACAAATAAATCCTGAGGTGGCTCACTAAAACCCCTTAGGTGACTTTACACAGATTATTCTAAGTCTCAGTTTTGAGCAGCTTTAATCATATTAGTAATATGATGGCATTCTGCTGGTAACAAGTTACCTATGTACTCAATTTTCTGATTATCGCCAAAAAGATATGCTTTTAGATTCAAGTTCTCACTTTTCATTGCTTGAACCTTCTGTACTTAATTTCACAAATTTAGATGCAAAGATTCAATTATTTGATACAAATTAATATCAGAGCATAGTGCTTTATCTATGTCGATATCCAAGTCATTGATAAGCATTGATAAGCATCCATATAGTCTACTAAATCTTTTACTAAACAATTGTGGCCAGAATTTGTGAAAATCCAAGGATAGCTCGCTTAATAATTATTATTTTGCACGCTTAATCAGGACAATGTTCCGTAGTTTAATCCTCAATATTGCCAGTGGCTTATGGTATTCAAACCGTTTGGAAACTCACTAGGCAGATTAAAATAGCCTCAACTCTTCTGGTCAAATTTGGGCTTAGTTTTTGCAACGTAATCAGGAACTTCTTCTGAGGAAAGTTTTAATACAAGCAGCGGAATTGGCGTTTCCAGCTTTTCAACACTGCTCCAAGGTTAGGATTCAGATAAAGACCTGGAAAAGAATAAAATAAAAATAGCTTTTATTATAATCTATTTATTAGATAATAAGTTATTAGGCCAGTCGCTGGTATTTATACCTCTAGGGCATCTCCTGGCCACTTACAAGCATGCAATTTTAACTGTTATATTACCTCCTCAGTTTGGCCCTTGAACTGATATGACTGAGACCTTTTCTTGGGTTTTATTGGTACAAAATATTCTTAAAATTGGGAGGATTTCAGGCACAAAAATTGCAATAAAAGCATGCAAAATTGTCCTAAGATCTTCTTGATTTGAGCTTCATCATACTGCTGATGAAATACACCTTCTGTAAAATTCTTACATCGATTAAAGTAGATGATATACCCCTAATTGGGACTTCAGCAGGCTTTCTCTTAATAGCACTAGGTACTCCCTTTTGGGCATTCCATGTGCAAGTTCTATCATGCCGATTATGTGGATTGACATGCGAATTTCACCATAGGGTGGGAAATTGATTACATTTTTCATTCATCTGATGGTTAATGGGACTTTTAGATGTTAACTTTTGGTCAGTACCAAACGATTTTGTATGATAGTTAGTTAATTGTGTTCCCAATAATTAGGACCAATTGTTGAGATTTGGTGCATGTATAATTGGCCATAATGTGTAAGCGTATTTGGCCCAAGCTTACAGATAAAATCTTGATTATAGTTAAGTTGAGGTATTCTGCCCAAATTGTGTAATCGCTATAGGCTTTGAGGTGAGAGTAAGGTGTTAGCTTGAGCATTGAAAGGATAAAAGCCCAATCTAGAGGTTGTCAAAGGTTTATTTTCAAATCAACCACCAGAATCTGATATTCCCCCACTTGACATAAACATAAGCCCTAAGATTCCTGATTAGCATTTGTTGATCTGTTATCATCAGCCCAGACACACAATGAGCATAGAGTTGGGTCTTCTATTTGGTAACTTTGGCCCAAACGCCCAATGAGTCTAAAGTATAATCCTCTTATTGATAATTTTGCCCTAAATTCCTGTTGAGTCTGAAGTTGGATCCTTTCCCAACCTCAAGTGTGAACTAAAATATTATTTATAATAGAAGATAATATTATATAAATATTTTTCTGTTTTCTGTTTTTGTTTTTAGTTTGGTTTTTTTTTTTTTTTATTTTCTTAATCAGCCCGCTTATTGAACCTTCTTAGAAATTTTGCATGGACTCAGTTGTATATATGGACAGTCCTAATATCCTTGATTGTTTATATGTACTTAGATGTCTTCTCAATCACTTCAAATGGCCTGACCCAGAAGTGATCCAACTTTTGCAATTGGCCCAATCCGTGGGTGTTGCAAAATAGAACTTTGTTGCTGTCAGAATTTCAGATGACCACATAATCCAACCTTTTAACTGATTGAAAGATTCAACGATTAAGTTATAATTGTACAGGATTGGCAACAACAGCCAATTGATGAGATTATCGCAGGCATCATCCCCAATGAAATCAAGCAATAATTTGATATAAAAACAACATCTGATAGTCAAAGTTTAGGGTTTCATTCAAAGTGGAATGAATTGGTGTCATCAAAAACTACAAAAGTGTATGAACGCTGGAGGAATAGTAGACTTGTCGTCAACCAAAACAATTGGTTTTGAGTCCCTAATACCAATTGTTTGGTCGCCAAACACCTGAGGATTATGCTGCCTAAGAAACTCAAGGCAATGGTACCTGACAAGATTCAGTGCCTAACGCTTGAGAACAAACCAGTATAGGAGCATAAATAATTCCCAGTGAACAGCTGAAAAGTTGTGTGCCAATTCAAACTATAAAAAACCCAATTTTTCTAATAAAAGCAGATAAAACTTGAAAATAACTTTAAATTTTTGCATTGGTTGTATAACATTACTCATGGGGTAAGAGTGCAAGGATCAGATATCCTTAGGTTGGTTTTATCAAGTCTCCACTTGGCTCTGCAAAAAGAGATTAGGGAAAGTGTTCCCCGCCAGTACCAGAATATCTTCAAGAGGAAGAAGCACAAGTTTAGCGTTTGACTTTTCACTCAACGTGGCTTTTGGGCAATCAACCAAAATAATAGTCTCCATACTATTATTGCCCCAGTTCATATTATTAAATAACACAAGTATTCACAAATCTGTGCAGTGAAATATAGGGCCAAAAGTGAGCAACCAACTAAGCCCCAGATTTTAACATTGGTGCTCACTACAGGGGGTAGTTGAGTTGTCAAAAAGCCAATTTAATGATGTCATATAAGGAAGAGCTTTGGAAGCTCTGGGCAGAACTACAGGCCATCAATCAATATGTGCTCAATTCGGCATCTCAAGCTGATGCTAGTACCTTAGAGGAGCATATAATCAAGGCGGAAGAGATGCTTGAACAATTAGGAATGGTGAATAACAACCTGTATGAAAAAGTTGCCTCTCTGAAGCAGAAAGAGGGAGAATTTGTCATAGAAATTTTATTTCAAAAAACTGAATGGGAAGCAGATTGAGAACGCATCCAGCGGTTTTATGAGGAGATGGCAAAAATGACCAAGTGTATTGAGGAATTGTAAAAACACAAATGTGAGTGTGAGCAATTTGAGGCGTATGAGGCTGAAGAAAAGGCATGCAAAACACTGATTGGGAAGACCTCCCCACCCTGAAATATGCCCAAACCATTTGCTGGTGTGTCAGAAATGACTCCCCAAAGCCACTCCTATGGCTTCTCATGTAGCTGGGTCAGGATCTTCTATAAGCAGAGCAACCAAGGAATTCTGAAGTATGCCAAGATTGCCCACCTTTCATCGGGATAACGCTCTGGCGTTTTTCCGCCTATTTGAGATGACCATGTTTGGCTATGTGGACTGTCAAAAAGTGGTGACCGTAATGAACTGCCTTAGCACTTGCTTCCAGAATCTGGTGCTACCTAACCTCAATGGGGACAATTGGTCATACGTGGAAGCAAAAGAAGCCATTATGTTGGAGTTTAGAAGCCCTACTTGGATGGCAAATAGCAAATAAGAGTTCATGGGTACACAATTCCGCAAAGATGAGACCGTGGCTAGTTTTTCTAACCAATTTTACTAAGAAGCCCAGATATTGTCAGGTGAAAACGTGCTTAATAGCTTTGATGCACGCATAGCCATGCAGGTGGTGCTTCAGCCCTACCACATTTTGCATCAGATTATGGCAGCAGCACTATTAACTGAAATAATGACCTCACAGATGGTGAACCATCTGAGGATGTTAGGAGCAACTTTTGATGCGCCCAATCAATTTTATGATGAAATTCTAACTGAGAAATGATCAAACTTTGGAATTAGAAGATGATGTTTTAGAGAACGGTGAAAAAGTTGTTATTCAGCAGAATCAAGTCATAATGGGGAAAATACCCCAATGGATCCAAGTGGAAGGATAATTAACTAACCACTATTAGAAAAATGGAGCGATGGGAGAATTTACTGCCCAAAATTGAGAGAATAAATCATGATGAATTGTGAATGTTGTGATTCCTCAAGATGAGGATGAAATTGCCCAAAATTGGGAGAAGAATTCACAATGAATTGTGAATGTTGTGTTTCCTCAAAATGAGGATGAAACTGCCCAAAATTCAGGAAAGGCCTTACAGTCTAGATGTGTAACTATTTAGCACTTTAAGAGAACCTGTCTCACCAGATATCTACTTGGAATAAAGTCATCATCAGTACCAGCTCGGGTTGCAACTGGGTCCACCATGAGAAGTCCCAAGGCATTAGATGAGATCAAAATGTGAGGTGAATAATCCAGAGCGTAGCGGATGAAGTCAGTTGATCTTAAATTAATCAAATGTTTGAGTTGGCAAATAATGCCAAAAAATAGGATCAAATTGAGTAACTCCTATCCACTGCCTCAAATTGATGATGCGCTTGATCACCTGGGGGAGGCGAAATACTTTTTGGCTATGGACCTGATTTCCGGTTATTGGCAATTTGGTTTGCAAAAAAGAAGATCAGGAAAAATGTGCAATACTTACCGCACAAGGACTATACCAGCTGACCAGAATGCCCCAAGGTTTATGCAATGCGCCATTGACTGAGAAAACGCCGTTCAAGTTTTTATGGGTGGAAAGCCACAGTACTGCCAATATTGTATTCAGCAGTAGAGCCATCTTCAGGAATGAGTGCCAAACAATATCTATCCTGACTGGCCAATATTTTTATCTAACCGAGGTAAGCCGACCAGGGGATGGACATTACTGAATATATGTAAAACTAAGGAAATAACTGACAAACATAAAATTAGGCACCCCAGGTACTCAAGTACCCCTGTTGCCAGCGGGACTGCCAGATATGGGAGGTTGGTGCACTATTCCGAGGGGGTTTCCCCTGCTATGGAACAGGTGTGAAGGAAAGGGTCTGTGTGGAGGAACCAGAGTGGGAACCATGATTCTATGAGCGCTTTTGCCTTGGTCTTATATATCCATAGAGCCAGGCTTGGAAGTGCTCCAGTAAGTTAACATGGAATCAGTTAATAATCCCATGAATGGTTGGGACTGTGCCCTTGAATGCATCTGATGCAATTGTGTGTATTGTCCACATTGCAATGGGTATTATTAGGGAGCGGAGGGTAGATGGCATTGGTGACTCAATCTGGAGCGCAAAGATACTTTTTGAAATTGAGAATTCCTGTTTGTTTTAAATCTTAATCAGGCGTGCGACTTCCTGCCATATATCTTTGGTTGGGGGGCATGTTTCTAGGCGGTGATGTAGGGATCCCTCCCTCCACATACTGCACATGTTGTGTGGAGGGAGTTGGAGCGGTCCGCCATCCTATAGGTCCTTCTCAAACAGAGCCAGGCGTTTGCTCTTATCCTTGGCTGTAGGAGTGGGTGGTGTGTCATTTTCCACATTGCTTTCTGTGTGGTTAAATCATAGGGAATGTCAAGCATATCTAGGTATTCTATCCTAGCTATGCTTGGGGTTGTTGCGAGCATATCCCTCTGGGGGTGGTTTTCTGGGTTTCTTAATTTGAATTGGGGGCTGGGTAGTCCCCTTCCCTGTATAGTATACATGTTCTCTATGGTTTATCCCATATGGCGGATAGTTTGGAGGATATGTTTGAAATGAGGGGAGGTTCCATGCGAACCTGTTGCAGTAGGGTGCTTGGCAAGGTATGAAAGTAGTCTGGGTGGACTATGTGGGTTGGTTAATTTGAGCGCCTGTTCAAAGTTAGTCCTTGCTGCTCTGGACCAATGTTGTTGCGGGAGGTCTGGAGCAAGGATTTCCTTTATCCAGGTACCTAGGATGTGATTGGCATGGCTCTCAAAATCTATTAGTCCCATGCCTCCGCTTGAGCGTGGGACAAATAGTGTTTCCATCCGTATAGGAGGGTGAGAGCCAGGCCACAGCCAGCCCTGGATAAGCGCGCGGATTGAGGTTATAAATGTAGGTGAGAAGGCGATCACGTGGGCCTGGTACCACAGTATTGGGAGGATGAGCGAGTTAGCAACTGTAACTCGTCCTGTTAGTCCTGGGGTTCTTCCCTTGATGGAGGCGACGCGTTTGGATACCCGTTGTAACAGGTTGCTTTCCATTGTCTCATCAGCATATCCCCCTGATTCTATCCAGATTTCAAGGTGTCAGACAGGAGTGGTGGTGGGAGGTGTTGCAAAGGGTAAAATGATTGGGTTTTTTCTTCATGTGTTGGTATGAGGTTCTGATGTTGTGGCCCAATTGTTTGTGTATTTGCCTAAGAGGATGATTTCTGTCTTCTTTTTGTTGAGAGATGCATTGCTCACCTTGGAGTATTCCTCTAGAGTGTGTTACAGCTGTTGGGCATCTTCATTGTTTGCTATACCTGATACGCAGTCATCCGCAAAGGCCAGTATCTTGACTGTTGGTTGTCCTTGTGCGGTTATCCCCATGAGATGTGAGTCAGTTACTCGGAGGAGTGGGTCAAAGCTGAAATTGTATAGCAGTGGGCTGAGGGGATCCCCTTGTTTGAGCCCTCTGTGTGGTTTAATCTTGTTTGTTAGGAATCCAGGGCCGCATACAGCCATGGTTGCAGATTCTGTTAGGAGCATCGCCCATTTTATTAACCTTGGTGGGAGTTTAATGGCAATTAGACATTCTTTTAGGTATGGCCAGCTAACACAGTCATACGCCTTTTCCTGATCCAAGAAGACCAGGGCACCAGTTGCTTTGGATTGGCAAATGTTTGCAACAGGGTGTATGTTGTTCCAGATTGAACGCCCTGGTATAAACCCAAACTGGTTGGGTGATAGGACGTCAGATGCAATTGCGCCCAATCTAGCTGCTAAAATTTTTGTTAGAATTTTTATGTCAGTATTGAGAATGCAATTGGGCGCCAGTTGGCCAGGTTCAACTTGTCACCCTTTTTATACAAGGTTATAACGTAGGATTCATGGCCTCCTGGTAATAGGCGTGTTTCTAATAAGCTCTGGTTTATAGACGCCAATAGGAGGGGGGCAAATTGTTAAAGGTATTTTTTGTAAAATTCGTAGGGTATCCCATCAGGCCCTGGGCATTTCCTACGTGGTGCACCGCAAATTGTCTCCCAAAGCTCCTCCCATTTAATAAGGGATAGTATATTGTAATTCAGTGGTGTACTTTGTATCTCAGCAGTTTGTATAAATTCTTTAATTTTTTGTGAATCTGTTGGTGTTTCATGATATAATTCGGTGTAGTAGCGGTGTACTTCGGCCTTGACCTCCTCAGGATCAGTTGCCACAGTGCCGTTGGTCTTGCGGACCTTTGTGCATGTGGGCTGGTTTCTGCAGGAGTGAAATTGGCGGAAAAGGTATGTTGAACAGGTTTCGCCTTCCTTTATGAACTTACCTTTGTTTGATACTTTGATTCTGTGTTGGTGTTCAAAGATGAGGTTGTTAAGTAGGGCAGAAATTTCTGCCCATTTGCGTCCCCAGTTAGGGCTATAGCCAGATCTCAGAGTATTTATTTCCAGGTGGTCTAGTTCTGCCAAGGTACGCCTGATTGTGGCTGTGTCCGCGGTGTACTTGCGTGATGCAATATGTCAGGTTTTTTTGATTAAATCCTTTTTGAAATTTTCCCATGTTCCGATGGGATCTGAAGTGAATGGGGTTGTGAATTCTGGGTTTGTAGCCTTGTTTTCAACCCAGTCGGATATCTCAGGCAATTTCATATTTTCTGGATGAAGCTTTCTCCAAGGCGACACCTGTTTGTGGGATTGGGTTGGTGTTAATTGCACCAAAACTAATCAGTGGTCAGAAAAATTGATCTTTTTTGTTATAAATTTGGAGATTCTTGAGCGGTGGGATTGCGGGATGAGGATGTGGTCAATGCAACTCATTGATATGAGTGCTCCCTCGCGTATGTTGGGACACGTCATGTGAGGAAAGAGTGGTGAATTGGGGGGAAGAGCATCCTGTAAGCTAAGAGATGCTTTCATTGTGCGGAATTCAATGTGTCCAGGTGGGTATCCCCTGGGATAAGGCCATCGATCCATATTGGGGTTATCCCAGCAGTTGAAATCGCCTAACATAATGGTATCTGATGGGAGGGTGAGAGTAGAAATGTTTTCAAAAAATTGTTTTCTCTCAGTTGCAGTGCACGGTGCATAGACACATTCTATCAAAATTATTTCCTCTTGGCACATAATTGTTGCTACCAAGACTCAACCATGCAAGTGTGACAACAAATTTGTAATTTTAAATTGTTTGTTGTTTTGGATGATCACCCCACAGTGAGACGTCCATACTGATTGTGATGGTGTGACCCTGGTTGACCAGGATTCTTCTTCTCCTTGTAGACATTGGGTTTCTTGGATGGCCAAGATGTCTACAAGGGGTTTTTGCAGGAATGCCAGCTTTTTTCTTGGGACGTATGAGCACTGGATCCTACGATGTTTAGCGTCCCTATTGACACTGAGGTGCCCACGGCGCCTCAGGAGCGGTTGGGAGGACCCTCTGGCCCTATCCCACCATGGCTCATTTTGGCCATGCTCTGCATCTGTACTCCAATTCTTTCACTGCCATTGTTAGTTCCTTTAATCTGACCCAATGATTCAATGAAATTGCGGTTTTTTGCATTTGCATCAAATTTTCCTGCACAGGTCTCATGTTGATTTGATGCAAATTGTTGATTAGATTTTGTATTTTTGAGGTTCAACTTTGGTGAATTGTGCACCGCATTTTCACCCAAATTGCAGTTGCACTGTTCCTCAATATGTGCATGACTGATGTCGCTTTGTGACTCATTCAGGTTACTGTGAAAATTTTCAATCTGGGCATATTTTTCTGATTGGTTGGTTCAGTGAATATCTGATTTATCCTCCTGAATTTGTCCGTGGTTAATGGCGGATTCCGTGTGTGCCGCTGTTTCAGCCGCTGCTCTCTTGCGGGCTTTTTGTGCTGCTTTACGCTGTTTATTTGTAACTGGGTCCACGATGGAGTATGGTCCATCTTCACCCCGGCGGAATGGGTGGTGACCATCAGTCATTTTGGCAAAGTTTTCGTTATCTTCATCCATTGCTTCCTCACAATAGTCGTTTTCCATTAAGCCCTCTTTCACAGGGCATGCGTGTTCCTTGTGGCCCAGTGAGCCACAGTGGTTGCAAATGGGTGGTGCGCGCTCCAGTGTAACTCAGAATGCAGCTGACTGGCCCCCATCTTCGAAGTGAAATTCTGCTGTGCGGGGAATCTGGATAAGTCCTCTTCCACTTCTGGGAAGGGATTGATTAAAAGCGATAGCTTTGCCTGTGCACAGGTTGGGCATCAGGTGAAATTGCTGTAATTTGAGTTGCTGGATTTCTCCGTAGGCCATGAGACCTTTGCGGAGCTCCTCCTCAATTACCTTATGAGGAAGGTTGGTGGGGAGCGAGTCAAAAGAGATGAATAAAGTTTTCGCTTTGTTCCATCTGGTGCGCGCAGTGCACACGATTTTTTTGCCCTCGGGGAGGGCAATTTCCACACAGACTTTTGCTGCAGCATTGGCTTCATCAGCTATTTCAAAACCAATATCAATCCAGCTGTGGCCCACGTTGTTGGTGGATACATACACCACATGAGGGAAAGTGAGGGCTATGCCTCACATGTTTTCTCCCACAGTGTTGGTGACTCATCCCCAAGGAAGAGTCTGATCCCATGTTCCACCTTTGATAAGGGTTAGTTAAACTGAATATACATATATTGCGCGTGCTTTACAGTGAATACCATAAACCTAGACGGTGTCCAAGTTTGCGATTTCTTTGCAGATTGAGTTCCTGGTCCCCCTCCAGGGCGTTTCTTGCCCTTAGTTGCACCGTTAAGTGCACCACTTGCCACGACGCTCGCCCATGTTGTATTATTTTTATTGAGAGAGTCGCCCATCTTTCCTGTGTGTGATTATCCAAATTTGCTGTTTAAATTGAATCATAGTAACTAAAGTGATTGTTGCGAGAAAAAAAGCTCCCTGACTGGCCAATATCCTGATTAAATTACAATCTTGGGCATTTGAAATAACAATAAAAAGATTTTTTTAGTACTAGATGGTCCCACAATGAAAAAGATTAACGTGAAGAAAACAGATGACCAAAATTGATCTACATTGAAAAAATAACATGTGGGTGATAAAGTAGCCTATTGCAAAACCCGTAGGTTTGATAGGAAAAATAAGTTGGATGCCCTATGGATGGGACCATTTAAAATAGTCAAGTTGGAAAATGATGCCTATACATTCAGGAATACTGAAGATGGTTAAATAGTCAATAGGTCCACACAAATTACTTAAAGTATTGGGCTTAAGAAAAATATAAATATGAAAAAGGATAAAATAATAAAAAGATGCATAAAAATATAAAAATTGAAAAAAATATTAAAAACTGATTTTAATTTGAGCAGTGATGCATCTGGCGATAGTCCAACCTACCAATCATGGAGGAAGGGATAAAATAATGGGCATGAGTCCCAAGCGTTTGGAAGGATCAGGGCGGGATGAAATTAGATCCACCAGAATAGCCCTATCAACAAGAAGTTGAAACCCGTCCTGGGTTTTTACAGGTGGCAAGGTTCCAATAAACTAATCTTGGGTTTGGTACAGGTGGCAACGTGCCAACAAGACCCATCCTGGGGTTTGTACAGGTGGCAAAGTGCCAATGAGACCTATCCTGGGGTTTGTACAGGTGGACCAGTTGATCTTTTAGCAAGGATGCAAAGATGGGACTGGCGTGGCATGATGTTGTGGGAACTATGCTCAAGAAGAGGCGGCAATGGGTAGCAACCAAGGATAAGAAATCATCAAAACAGAGCAGAGCATATGGGCGTTGAGTGCAGATAGATCCGCACTCCTCTGATAACATAGAGATATGACAAACTAAATATGATCTCAATCTAAAGCTTCCATTCCCAAGGGTTCTATCTTCTATTGGATAATATGATCAAGAGGGGGGAAATGTCAGAATATCAGATGATCACATAATCCAACATTTTAACCGATTAATAGATTTGAAAATGAGGTTACAATTTTATAGGATTGGCAACAGCAGCTAATTGATGAGATTATTGTCAGGCATCATCCCCAACAAAATCAAGCAATAATTTGATATGGGAACAGCATCTGATAGTCAAATTGTAGGGAATCATTCAGAGTGGAATGGATTGGTGTCATCAAAAACTACCAAAGTGTTTGAACACTGGAGGAAGAGTAGACTTGTCGTCAGCCAAAACAATTGGTTTTGAGTCCCTAATACCAATTGTTTGGTCGCTGAACACCTGAGGATTACGCTGCCTAAGAAACTCAAGCAACGGTACCTGACAAGATTCAGTGCCTAACACTTGAGGGTAAAACCAGTATAGGAGCACAAATAATTCTCAGCGGACAGCTGAAAAGTTGTGTGACAATTCTAACTATAAAAACCCCAATTTAGTCCCTAATAAAAGCAGATAAAACTTGTTAATAACTTTAAATTTTTACATTGGTTGTATAACATTACTCTTGGGGTAAGAGTGCAAGGATCAGATATCCTTAGGTTGGTTTTATCAAGTCTCCGCTTGGCTCTGCAAAAAGAGAATAGGGAAAGTGTTCCCTACCAGTACCAGAATATCTTCAAGAGGAAGAAGCACAAGTTTAGCATTGGACTTTTCTTTCAACGTGGCTTTTGGGCAATCAACTAAAATAATAGTCTCCATACTATTATTGCCCCAGTTCATATTATTAATCAACGCAATTATCCACGAATCTGTGCAGTTGAAATCTAGGGCAGAAGCGAGCAACCAATCAAACATCAGATTTTAACAGTTGTTAAGTTTCAAATTTGGTTAGTGCATAGTGATTCTCTAAGTCCTTTTGATGTCGTACCTTTTTCTCAGAAAAACTGTTGTCAAAGGCTTGAGCTTTTAGTTTTATTAAAACATCTGCAAGCTTCTCGATGTGCTGAGTATAAGTGTTTTTTCCAGGTTCCTCTAGGGCCAATTATAGCAGTGTTGATAGTTCCGGGTGTCTTCCAAATAATACTTGAAATGGAGACATCCTGGTTGACGAATGTTAGGAGATATTGTAGGCAAATACTGCCAAACTTAGATAAGTACTCCATTTGGATGGTTTGGCCGATGTTAATTTATGGATAATGTTCACCAACGTCCCATTTGTGCTCTCAACAGTCCCATTAATTTTGGGATTATAGGGGGCAGAAAGCACACCTCATACTCTCATTAATTGGTTGAGCTTGGCAAGGACATTGGCATTAAAGTTGGATCCATTATTGGTCAGAATAACCTGGGGACATCCATGTTTGTGGATAGTGTTTTCAAGGACGAACTTGGCAGTAGTTGCCACTCCAGCTTCCTGAATGGCCTTGGCCTTGACCCATTTGATCAAGTGGTCGATGGTTACAATTATGTACTTGGCCTTTGTATTGCTTGTTGGAAGTTGTCTGACAACATCAATAGATACAGTATGCCAGGCAAACTTGGGTTGAACAAGATGGTAGGAGGTTCTTTATGAACGGTTTTCACCTTGGCACTCTGCACAGCATTCTAGCGTTCCTTGGATGTTGAAATGCATTGTCTCCTAGTACTAGAATTGCTTCAGATGCTCTTTTGTTTTCTTGAATCCGCCATGCCCTATGGCCTTATGTGCTGCCATTATTAGGTCTGTTTGGTCCAAGGGTCTTGGGAAAACATACTTTTTGTCCACGACGATCTTATAAAGCATCCTTTTTTGATGGTTGAATTTTTCATAGATATGATAATATTTTTTGGACAGATTTGGGAGCATCTTGATACTCTCCATTGATCATTTTAAAAATGACTCATCAGCAGCCTGACTAAGTGTTGCAATAATGGGTAGTCAGGATAGATAGTCAGCGTTTTGGTGTTTTTTCCTTGCTTGATTCTCAATGGTGTAGTCATAAGCTTGAAGCTTTAATGCCCAGCGGGCTAATCATCCCTCAGGTTCTCTTAAGTTGTTTGACCATCTTAGGGAAGCATGGTCAGTAACAACTTTGAAATGAGTGCCATGAAGGTAGACCTGGAATTTCTTGAAAGCATATATGATGGCTAAGCATTCTCAATCCATCACTGTGTAGTTCCTTTTATGAACATTTAAGGTCTGACTAGCGAAGGCAACAGGTTGTTCTTCACCATCTTCTCCAACTTGGGATAACATGTTTCTACTGCTGTTTTGGATGCATCAGTTTGGATTATAAATTCACAATCAAGGTCCAGGTATAAAGAACAGATGCGCCAAATAGGGACAAACGGAGTTGGTCAAATGCATCCTGGAAAGCTGAAGTCCAGTAAAATAAGACCTTACCCTTGAGTAAATATAAAAGCAGCTCCCCAAACTGTGCAAAATCTGCAATAAAATGACGATAGTAACCAATCATGCCTAGGAATACTTGGATACTGTGCTTGGATTCAGGCCGTTTCATTTTGGAGATGGCATCTAGATTAGAGGGTTGGTGCCGAAGACCCAATTTATCAATCACAAATCCAAGGTATTCCAGATGGTCTTTAAAAAACTGACATTTTCTGGGCTTGATTTTCTAGTTTGCAGCAGCTAGACTTCCGAAAACCTCCTCTGAGTGTTCCAGGTGGTTGTCAAAAGTGTGGCTGAAAACATTGATATCAAGGTACACTAGTACACATGACAACTTCGAATCTCCCAGGATTGTATCCATTGCCCATTGGGATGTAGCTGGGACATTGCATATCCCTTGAGGCATTCTCATCAGCTAGATTAGGCCCTCTTGTGTTATAGTTGCACATTTTTTGTGCTCCTCTTTGGGAAGATCTATTTGCCAATACCCTCTGATAAGGTCCATTGCTGAGAAGACCTTCATGCCCCTAGCCTATCCAAGGCGTCTTTGATCCATGGCAGAGGGTATAAGTCCTTCTTTGTGATGTTGTTTAGCTTCCAATAAACAATAACTACTCAGTTGCTTCCATTCTTTTTCTTCACTATTAAACTTGGTGCTGCCCATGGACCTTTTAAAGGGACTAACATGCCACGATCAAGGAGTTCCTTAACCTCCTTGGATATAGCTTCTTCTGATGATTTTGAGCATCTAATCAGGCGTAACCAAATAGGTTTATGATCTCCGGTATCAATTTTATAGGTGACACCCTTAGCACATCCCAAGTCAAAATCATCTTGTGCAGGTATTTTCCAATATTTATAGAATAACTCCTGAGTTTGGCCTTTCTCAGAGTTGGTCAGGTTTCTTAAATCAGCCATAGGGACAACATTATTTATGCTGAGTAGGTCCTTATTGGGGAGCCCTAATTTGACAAAAGTTCTGAACTTGTGGTATGAGTGAATTTCTGAGGTAGGGATCAGATGTAGAAATGTGATTGTATGATGTTGCTTGATGGAGATGGGCCAATTTTACAGGTTTGCACATAAGATATGTATTTCTCCATGGCCTGGAATACTAATACCAGGGGCAATGTTTGATTTGAATCGAGATTTAGATCATGGTTGATATACTTCACCATAAATTCCTTTTAAGATATTAATTTTTAGTCCCATCAGGATGATTACTTGATCTCCAGATGGTATAGTAATGCTCTTATTTTATTGGAGTGGAATGCCATTTGACTCATCGATCTGTGTGGGTAATGGTTTTATCTTTGATCATGCTTTGACATACTCAATCAGGATGACTCTATCTTTGTAGGCCAGATTTATGAATAGGCTGGGCTTTTTTCTCAATTGCCTTATCCTGGTTATAGTAAACTGGAATATTCTGGTCAAGAATGGTGATAGTATTGTCCTTATGATAGGTAACAACTCCATATCTTCTTAGGAAATCAGTCCCGATTAGGATATCATAGTTCATATTTGGCAATACTATATCAGGTGCTGTTACTACAATAGATCTGAATCTGAGTGGTAGGGTACTGTAGGCACCCAGCAATCTAGTTGTATGTGCTCCAGATGTTCCATATTTCTGATAGTGGGCAACATTAGGTGCAATTTTCAGTTTTTTAACCAACTTTATATTGACTATATTGATAGGAGCGCCACTATCAACAGTGGCCCAAACTTGCACCTTATTTACTGCTATGTACACTGAAGCGCTCAGAGTAGTTTTCAGAGGTATTTATTATATGAATGTTGTGACTGCTTCCTGATACCAGGTGTGATTTCAGGCTTGAGTAAATACCTTGGAAGTTATCTGCTAAGGTCTTCATGGGAATAGCTACTTAAACTTTGTTAAGCTTAGGTAGGTCAGTTGAACTTTGGGTTGTAGGCCCAAAACCTGATCAGTAATTTGCTTTGTGTAAGGTTTTTATACCTCTGCTTAGGCTTCTTTGGTAATTTTCAAGGGTTTAGTTGCTTTTGCTGTGGCCCAAGTAGTGACCATCATGACATCATTAGCCATGATATGGTTGAGGTTATTTTCAGCAACATCTTCAGTCTTAAAGAGCTCACCAGGGTTAGGTGCAATGGTTTGAACATCGGTAGAGTTAGAGCATTTCGCCTCTATTCCACCTGCTCTTTTCCCACCTCACTGTCACTGTTGATTTCTAGAGCAATGTTACCCCATGTTTTTTGTTGGACCGTCTGTAGCATTTGCTAGCAAACTGCCCCTTTTGACCACAGTAGTGACATGAATTCGGCCTTTTTCCTGCTTTTGCTCAGAATACTGGTTTGTAGTCCAGAAATTTTTTCCCTGATTAAACATAGTGTTGCTTTTTGGGCCTGAAAATTGGGATTTTTGCTGATCTATGGCACAATTAGGGGTATTGAAATTATGGAAACAGCTTCTCAAGTAATTGGTAAGCTCTTGAATTTCCGAGCTTCCATTGAATGCAGGTATCATGACATTGTGCAGTTCACAGAAAGGCATAAATGCATGTTCCATTGATCTTCTAGCGTTGAACTTATCTATTGCATTGCACCCACACAGAACTTGTGCCTCATGGAAAAATCTGTCTGCAAAGTCCTTAATATTCACATTCTGCTTGAATCTAATAGTAAGGATCTCTTTTTTGGGTTTTCTATTTTCTCAGGCCCTCCAAACTGTTTTGTCACTGCAATTTTGGCATCCATATATGACCAATCGTCTCAAATAGGTATAACAAGGTCACAGCTATAGGCATCAATTGAGTTAATCAATGATTATCCTTTTACATGGTCTGATATTCCCCTCATTGCTTTTTACAAATAACTTGAGGAAAGAGTGAACGTTTCCATCATTATTAAACTTTGGTAAATTCAATGGTTTGAAGTCATCTCGCCCTGTTTTGGGCACAGGGGTTGTACTTCTTCTTGAACATCTTGGTGTATCATCGCTCATAATTGGCCCTCTTTTCCATTGGAAATTATCTGGAGTTGGGATTGCTGCCAATACTCTAGGCATAGAACAGATGTTCAGAATATCATTTTTTTCATTGGTGTCAATTTCCAATGATTTGGTTTCATGATATTGCTCTGAACTACTGGATTCTGATGCTTAAATTTGGCCTTTAGTTTATTAAACTGATTTTTGGCTGAATGGACAGAGCTTTTTCTTATTTTTTTGTCAAAGCTGGGTGAGCATTAGCCACTTTGTTTTTTGAGGTTGTCATGATTTCTTTAAATAAAGCTTGATTGCACATTATGCTTATAATGTCTTTTCCCATACTATCTACTCAGTAATTTTCAGTTGATAATTTCATTCTGAGTTCCCAAATAATCTGAGTAATTTCAATGTTTCTGGCCTGTAATCTCAACACAACCATCTAAATTTTTGAAAATTCCTCTTTGTACAAGACATCATCCTCATCCTTATCTGAAACTACTGGTTTTGCTGCATGAGCTCCCCCCACTTTGACGAGATTTTGGGTGTAGGAGGTACCAGTTTCAGAGCTTTGGTGATTAGTAAAATAATCAGAAATGGGCTTGTTGCTAGTTTCCATCTCAATGTTGCTTTTTTTCTGGCCAAATCTTCCATGAATTAGTTACTGGAATCCATTTCAGAGAGTGTCACCAGTTTTGAGTGAGCACCAGTTGTGAAAATTCGAGAATTGCTCGCTTTATAATTTAAATTCTGCACAGTAAATTGGGCTGAAGTTTGGCCGGTGGATCCTCAATTTAGCCAGTTGATTATGGTATTTTGAGCGTTTGGAAACTTGCTAGGCATCCTTAAATAGATCCGACTTTTCTGGCCAATTTTGGGCTTGATTTTCCCTCTGTAATTGGGAACTTCAACCAGGGAAGGCAAAGTTGTAAGCTGTGGATCCTGAGATCCTTACTTGTAGACACTCTCCAAAAGTGACTTATTATACAAATCTGGAAGAATATTTAAATGATTTATCTTTATTAGACTAGACTATTTGATAATTATTCATTAGGCCAGGCGCCAGTATTATACCTCTAGGGCATCTCCTGGCCACCTTTGAGCATGCAATATCAACAGATATTTTACCACCTCAGTTTGGCCCTTGAACTGATTTGACTGAAACCTATTGCTAGGCTTATTGAAGGCAAAATACTCTCATATTTGGGAGGATTTCAGTGACAAAAATTGCAACAGTGAGAGTGCAAAATGGTCCTAGGATCATCTTAAAATGAGTTTTGTCATAATGCTGATCAAATATGAATTCTGGGAGATTATGTGGTCAATACAAATAAATAATGTACCCTTAATCAGGCTGTCGGCAGGCCTCACTTGATAGCACTAGGTACTCCCATTTGGGCAGTCCATGTGTAAGTGTTATTGTGCGGTTATATGTATTGACATACAAAAATTATTTTAGGACCAGCTCCAAAAATATTTTTGTCATACTGCTGACATATACGACTTCCTAATTGGGATGGCAACTGGCCCTCTTGATAGCACTAGGTCTTCCCATTTGGGAAGTTCATGGGAATTTTTAACGTTAACTTTGGGTTGTTTCCAAATGATTTTGTATACTAGTTAGTTGATTGTGTTCCCACTAATCAAGACCAATTGCTGAGATTTGATGCATGTATAATCAGCCATAATGTGCGAGCATATTCAGCCTGATCTTATTGATAAAATACTTGATTAAAGTTATGTTGAGATATTCTTAAAAATTGTGTAATTGCTATAGGCTTTGAGGTGAGAGTATAGGTGTTAGCTCAAGCATTGAAAGGATAATCATCCTGATCTGATGGTATTCAAAGGTTTTTTTGAATCAATCAACAGAATCTAACAGGATTATCCTTAAGAGCTGTCCCACATGGCCATCTAAATCATCCTGTACCTTGAGAATTAGACTAGAATTATTCTTATGAGCCTCATGGTCAGCCACTTAAGCCTCTGCATGCCACTCTAATTCTGCTTTAAGATAATCTACTTGTGTACAATAGATGAGTAATATCTGCAGCCCATTGGGGGGTTTACCCCTTAATTAATAATAATATCATTAATAATATATGAGACAAAAATGCATTAGGCTGGGCAGCCAGTCCTTCCACCTTCTGGTGGGTGTCCTGAGTTTGCTGCTGATTAAACATAATGACCACACAAAGGTCAAAGAAAGCATCATCCAAGTTTCCCAGTAAGAGGGAATTATCCCATTGCTGGGCTTACATGAACGCAATTAATCTTCTGGTATTGATATGCTGGCAAGTGATAATCTGATGCACCTGGTAGATAGATGGATGTACATACCTCACTTTCACTTCCACTAGTTGACTTTGAATAGCCAGTTTTCTAGCCATCTCGCTGGTAATCTCACAGAATATACAATAGCTTCTATAAAGGGTATCTTGATATATATAATTATTCAACTTGGACAGTTGGGCCTCATTTGTATTGTTGGCAGCCAGGCGGTAGCTGTGAAGCAACCAAATGGATACTTTTTGTTTCTGGGCATGGAAGATATATGACACTCAAACTAACGCTTGAGATTCTAAGGTATTAGAAGAGAGTTGATTCACTATAAGAAACTCCACTCCTTAACCTAAGAACCACTCAACTAAAGGTGATTGATAGCCATGTTGCATTCATTCATTGGCTAATAAGAATACTTAGTGCCAAGGCCTAGGGTAAAATAATTCTCCTCCAGAATTTAAACTTACAAATAGTGCTCAGATAATAAAATGATCACCCTTGTCAGGGAAACTGGAGCGCAGGAGGTCGCTGGAGGGAAAGACATAGGCCAAAGGTGACACAACAAGGCCAAGTGACCCAACAAAACGAAGAGACGCCCTAAACAATCAGTATTGTGTTTTCCAAATAGATCTGTGGAACAAAACGCACACTAAACTGGCCACAATCATCAGGGACATGAGGCCCTGGGAGCTGGGAAGGGTGGCGAAAAATTTAGGGCAAAATGCAGCAAATTAGGAGGAGGCGGAGCCAGCGGAATAGGTGGAGGAGTAGGTGGAGGACTCAGATACAACAGTAGGGTCAAACCAGAGCGGAAAACGGACTCCAGCCATTGCAGAACTTAGCAGAGTTGTATTTTTTTGGAAAACCCCAAATACAAGTGTAAAAATTTACTCTGTTAGGTTGATTATCAGAGGTCAACCCTATTAATCTTTCTACTGCACAGGTTCAATTTCCTCGTGCACCTCGCGTTGTAAGAATATATATATAATTTAATAATAGTATGATAACTATTATCTGTAGTTAAGTTAGAATTATTTTCAGGCCCAACGCTTCAGCTGGTATTTATGATTAATGCTGGATATCATACTCTTAGGGATTTGTTCCCTGTAATCCTGTCCACTCGATCTTTGTTAAGATCCTCTGATGGCAGTCTCCTTTGGCCCAACACACAGTCGGCAGCAATCCCTTAGCCATGATTCCCTTCATCTCTAGATCCCCACTCAGATCTCTACACTTCTCTGAGAGTCTACCAATTATTGCCTTCTGCAATAATATCCTTGAGATGGAATCTTCACGCTAGATGCTGATAGTCTAACTATTACCAAATCTACAATAAAACTAATAATGTTCTAAAGTAGTAATGTATAAGTGTTTTTAACTATATCCTAATGTCTATCTTTTATTAAAGTGAATCCTAGGGAATCTATAGGGGATTTGGCTGTCTAACCCTTGGTTGACACCTCTTCAATAAAATGGCAGCCGTTTCTGTTGAATCACCCTTCCTCATCTCAGCAGCAATGGTCTTCCCCATCCTGGCTAGTATTCTGACGTTGGACATCCTTGAGACCTCAAATGGAAAGAGTCGGAAATGTGTCCCTAACGTTTTCCTCTTGATCCAAGTGAATCAACCATAATTGGCTAGCGACCTGCTTAGGTAATGGGACTTTTTACCCATTATGGCAGGTCACTTCAACAACCAATTGATTTGCTAGTTGCAGGTGGCATCACTCACCTCACAACTCCTTAAACATTCATAATCAGTTGGTGATGAAACCTGACCAATCCCAATTGGTACACTTGATAGTTAATCACTATCAGATGCCCTTATCTGTTGGCCGCTCCACCCAATAAGATATTAGGTAGTCATCCAGATCGATCCAAATGGATATGACCAGACAAATATCCTAAAATCCCCCACATGTAGTTCCTCCAAAATTTGGGTCAACCAATTTCCAATTCACTTCGCTTTAGGGAATTTATCTTTAGCGATACCAGGTAATCTAGCAGGCTGGGAATATGGGCAAAAATCCCAACACATCCCCCCTCTTGCCTAGATTTCCAGTGAGAAAAGGACTGGGCATGGAAACACCACTTTGGACACCTGGTCAAATACTTCATTGGTTCAAGTGGAGTACACTCATCAATATCCAACGCTGCTTGGGATGACCTTCGGCATACAGCATTCCTCCTCTTCCTCCTCGCTACTGCCTACTCAGAGCGTGGTCCTCATGACCTCTTGTCATGCCGGGCTGATCAATTTACTCATGACGATATTTTTCCTGGGATCCAGTTTTCCCCCCATCAGGGTATATGACCCACTGTCATATTCAGGTTTCTTAGTCCAGCATCCTCAAATTCCTGATTCTCTCCTTGTCCTAGACAGGAGACTCTTGCCATCAATGTTCATTTCGCACTTGATTAAGAATACTCATTTATGATCACCTTTGTTATTTTGCTCATAAACTCTTGGCTGTAATTCATTCTTCCTTCAGAAAGCTTATTTCATTAATTTTATGATATTAATTTCCCAAAATTAGAGCCTATTGGAGTGTAGGGTGCATAATGTCAACTTCTATATCAGTCTGACATCACCCTCTAGTCCTGCTCATATGTCAAACTCAGAATCTTGTTATCAGCAACTTCTGAACAGTCTGTCAGATTTGGACCTCTGCCTCTTCCAGAGGATGAGTTGGGATGCTCGGCAGAACCTCTTCTATGGTCCTTCCAGGACTCATATGCCTAGTCTGGTGCAAGGGGCTAGTCATTCTATCGAGTTACTGGAAACAGTATCCAATCCACCCAAAACCAGGTGTGCCGTCATTTCAAATAACTCTCAGCCAACTCTTCCCTTACAGTCAATCTCTGAGTTGGACTTCAAAACCCTTCTGGATTTGGCTCCTTTCACTGAGGCTCTGAACATCATCATTGATGCTCCGGAGGTTATGCCAACTGCTTTAGATTGTTCATTCCTGGCCAGGTCAGATTTGCTCCCCGAGTACCTTTTCCAACTCGGTCAATTTTACCAACCCATGGTGCTGGTTTCTGAGCTTTCAATCAGGAACAGCATTCATTCCAAGCTCCCCTATGCTGAACTTTGAGCGCAAGTCACTGAGGCATTGTCATTAGCGCTAAATCCCTCAGATCTGGACAACCTTCTGGATTATAATACTGCTGCTTATGCTCTCCGCTTTGCCAGCCAAGTTCTTTGAAGTTGGTTGATGAAGCTTCCAGCCTCACCTGATTTTTATTGGTCATTCAGCTTCTGCAAAGCCTGTAGTCATCATTTACAGGATGCAATCCATTCTTTGCATGACTATCTCTTCTCTGGAGCTTCCCATCGCTATCTTCTGTTGATGGCGCTAATTGGGGGTATTATTCAGCAACCTCCCTCAAGTATTCCTTCTTCACTGCCAGCTCACATGTCCAGTGTTCTTGATGAGGCCCGTCGGCAGGTACTCAAGACAAATCTTCCAGCGCTGGTGCCTTATTGGGATTATTCAGGGGTTATTCACTGATTGCCTCTTCCTTTATTGCTGTTTTCCACCCCGCTTTGGGGTTTCACAATTGGCATCTTCTGACATATCCACTTCCCTTCCCCTAGTTGCGTTCTCTCAGGGCTCAGCGTCAGCTCAACAAACGTGGTTTCAAGTAGGACTTGCTTTTCAAGTATCCAATTGCATATTGATTTTTTTAGTACTAGATGGTCCCAACCCAAGGGGGGGATTCATCGTTGCATATTGATTTTGACGGGCTATTTCTTCCTACCGCGATCCATCCTCCCTCCCCCAAGAGGCAACATAGGTGGAATCATCCCTGCACTGAGGACAATCAATAAAAAATAAAAATTTATAAATATATCAGCTCTCTTTTTTTCCAATATTTTTTAACAATTTTTTATTTTTATTTTCCCTTTTTTTTGATCCACCGCTTTAAATACTTAGTGTGGACTTGATTTACTACTCTTCCATTCAAGAGATTCTCGATGGAATAAGCATCAGTTGCTGTCTTGGCGATTACTTTGAACAGACCCAACCATAATGCATC